>PVKP010009570.1:0-67802 GCA_004027715.1 Plecturocebus donacophilus
TTCTCACTCATAGGCATGTGTTGAACAATGAGAACTCATGGACCCAGGGAGGGGAGCATCACACACTGGGACCTGTCAGGGGGAAATAGGGAAGGGACAGTGGGGGGTTGGGAGTTGGGGAGAGAGAGCATGGGGAGAAATGCCAGATATAGGTGATGGGGAGGAAGGCAGTAAATCACACTGCCATGTGTGTACCTATGCAACAATCTTGCATGTTCTTCACATGTACCCCAAAACCTAAAATGCAATAAAAAAAAACACATGCCTAGAACAAAATTTAAAATGCCCACAGATCCACAACCATCATCATATAACATGTATAAAGGCTAAAGTTATCTAAAATTGAAGCTTTTCAAAATCTAAAAATGTTTCCAAGGGCAAGAACTAAATCTGCTTTGTAACAAATTCACTGAATTCCTACCTACCTAGCAATGTATCTTTCTTAAAAGTGACAGAGAAGCAAAAAACAGTACTAAAAAAAATGCCAAGTATGGCAACTATGGTAACATTCACCTTTCTATTGGGACTACAAATAAAAAGTTTACGTGGGACCATGGGGAAAAGCCAACTATGTTAATCCCCCTATTCTGGAGATGAGGTGCTGGCCAGACTGTGACAACCTCCCGCTGAGTAGGGAGGTTCACACTTAGCACTTGACCTTGCCACTTCTGGAGCACAATTAATGTTGTCAGGTACCTATCCTGGGCCAAAGGGCAGTGAATTCACAAATCAGCCATCAGTCCCATGGTCTGAGTGAAGAGATAAACTGGTCAGATCATTGTCTCCCCCAGGAATTTGAACTAAGAACAATTTTTGCCTATTAGAGGCATAGCTGAAGGTAGAAGGATGCTATGAGGTAGAGCTGGGGCTATGGCAAACCGAAGCCACATGAAGTCAGAAACTTGTCAAACACAAGGAAGTCAGTTGTTAGGAAACTTTAAAAAGCAAACACTGAGACAGTAGCTTAGTCATACTTAGGGGGCACCTTACTACTTATCCATCTCAAGGCTACCAGAAACCCAGCCTTAAATCCAATTCCACCCAGATACCCTAACATCCCACTGACACCCTTACAACCAGCCCCTTTGCCCTCAGGTCGCTTGAATGGGTCTACGTTCTTCGCAACGAATTGCCATTTCATAGGCAGAAAACTACTGGTCTCCAACTCCTGCCTGAAAAGCCAGTCGGACTGGAAGAATGAGTTACAGAAGTATTACTTTCAAAGTATCTGAAGCTAGTCTAACTTCCTCTCTTAGGGAACACAGAACACAGCTTTCCAAAATCAACACACAGTAAGAGAAAAGCAGGCAATAAGTGACTGTATGTAAATGAGTATCTTCTGGCAGAAAATCATGCTGTTTACTTAGTGTTAGCATTGGTTTTCACAGAAGAAAAGACTGCCGTCAGGATTCAGGGTCAGTGCTCTGGCTACATGAATGGCAGTCAGCAGAAGTAGTGGCAAGAGACATCTAATTTACTTAGCTATTTTGAAATACCAAAATACTTCCTTGTGGGAATATTGGGCCTTGCAATAGCTATTAACCTTAGATTTTATGTGAATGCCACCATAAAGTAACTAACAAAGTTACAAAAGCGTTAGGAAATAGTTAAAATGGATCATTTTTCTTAGCAGTGTATTTTAGGTCTAAGACTTTTAAAAATATCAAAAATTAAAAAGGGATGACTCCATTTCTTGAGAGAACTGGATAGGATGCCATTTTCTTGTTTTGAAAGCATGTTAACTTTGACAGAAGTCCACTGATACCACCAGTGTCATACTGCCAGAGTAGTAGGATTATATTCTATGTCGCCAGTGCAAACGTTATTGGGGGAAAATTAAAAAGGTGTGCTGTTGATTGCAATTTGAGAATGTTTTGAAGCAGTAATTCTTCACACCAATATATCTAAAGAGGCACAAATAGTGTTAAATGAACAGTGATTTTTTTTTTTTAATAGAGCCAAAGTCTTCTGTTGTTGCTGGCCTGGAGTGCAGTGGCTCTAATCTACCTCACTGTAGCCTGGAACTCCTCAGCTCAAGCTACCCACCCTCCTCAGCCTGCCCAGTTGCTGGGAATACAGTCATGCACCATCATGCCCGCCAAACAGTGCTTTAAAAATGATAATTCAGCTAAAATGGATTTATTGAAACGTAAGAAAAACACCTGGAATTTCAAAATGCTTCCCTGGTGTTTTGAGGAGGGGGGAAACACAAAATCTTGCTCATTAGCTTTGAAACTTTATCACAAGGTAGAAAGGGATATTCTAGTATCACAGCATAGGTATTTTGCAGCACTTAGCATCTCCACTCTATTACAAAATACTGAGTTGACAGTCTCTGACTTCAATATGCATCATAGTCTTCCTTTAATAATCTCCCTCCACTCTTTTGCGTACTTGGGCAGCACATCAAGTTTCTGGACCCCTTGTAGGTTAAGAAAACCCTTGTCTAGGTCAAAGGGCAGCTCATCCACTCAACTAAGAAATCCTTGTGATATAGGGAAATGTTTCTGCCAAATATTTTATTTTCCCAGCAATTAATCGAGACTATCTTGGTCCTAGCTCCCATAGCTTGAAAGTTCCAAAGATAATGCCTGGCACTGTGAGTATTAAGGATGCACTGTATTGGCTGATATTTCGCTTTCGTCTGTTACAGGTATATATCCCCTCTGCAGAACTCGGTCCAGCATTGCTGAGGAACAATACACAATAAAGTCTTTACAGACCAAAATAATTATGATTTCAGCTCAGAGATACTACATTTTAAATGCATGGGTTCTTAAAAAGAGCAGTAAGTGACCCCCCCCCCCCCGCCCCACAAATTCGAGACCCGACTCTGAGAATTTCACTTGGTTTCCTGAATATGCCCTTCCAAGAATCAGAAAGCATTACACCAAGACAGGAGCCAGCTGGGCCTTGGGGAAACGGGCACTGGTCTTGGATCAAGAGTGAGGCCGCCATCCCGAGGGCGGGCGCGCCCCCGGGTTCCCTCAGGGCTCGGTCACGGCCGCCCCGGGACAGGGACCCGCCCAGCCGCGCACCCTCGCCCTGCTCGCCGCGACCCCGAGGGATCGCTGAGGGGCCCGGACGCCGCTCTCGCTTCGCTGGCCCCTCACCTTCCGCACCTCCCCGCGAGGACCGACTCCGCGGCTGCCTTGGAGAGTTCTGGCCGCGGGCGCTTACCCGGAGGGGGTCGCCCGCAAAGTGCGGATTACAAGGCGCCCCACAATCAGCAAGGACAGGCTGCTCGGAAGCGGAGAGCACAGCTCAATCGGCAGCCGGCGCCGCGCCGAGCTCGCTCCCGCGGGGGGCCCAGAGCGCAGACCCGCGAGCAGGGCGCGCGCCCGCTGCCTCCTCCCCGCCCGGCCCCCTCCCCCACGGCGCAGTCCTGCAAGGACCGGGGACGCAGCGCAGGGCTCCCTGTTACCTGCGGGAGGGCCGCGGGGGAGGACGCCGAGGGTCTTGGCTCTGGTCCCCTCTTGGCCCCCCCTGTTGACACCAACCACCCTGCCTGCCGGTAAATCTGTGGCCACTACACCCACAATCTTCTGGGGGCCGGGTTTCTCCCACACCATAGAGTCAGGTCCGGAAACGGGACAGAATGCCCGCCTTTCTCCCTCCGACGCCACCACCGAGGCCAAAGAACCGGGAACCGAGGTAGAGGGCCGCACCGGAGAGTCTTAGGCCGGTGCCATCTTGAGTGTGGGCGCCGTGACGACACCGAGCTTCATTTACTGCCCCAGCAGTCTAGTTAATCCACGAAGATGTCCCCTGTCTAGACGTTTGGGTCGAATGCTCAAATTTGACTTAACTTGAATTTTTAGACTTTTAACAGCACAACTTTAATTTCAATTCCGCCCAAATCCAAAATGGCTGCTGGTCACTTCTAACAAATAGAGGTGCGGGGCGGAGAAAAGAAGCACCGGAATTAGCGACGACTTTGAGAGTGACGTCACTCACCTTGCAGCTCTGATTGGCTGGGCTGTGGGGCGGGGTCGTGCGGAGATAATGCTGAAGCTGGAAGGTCCTGGTGATTTCGCAGAGGGAATGTCCTGAATCACACTTCTTTCAGCTGCAAGTAATATTTGGAAATTTTAATTTTAATGCGGTAGTCCCCCCCGTCCATGCTTTCTGCAGTTTCAGTAAGCTATGGTCACCCTTGGTTCAGAAATAGTAAATTGAAAACTCTAGAAATAAACAATTCTTAAGTTTCAAACCGCCTGCGTTCTGAGTAGCCCGATTAAATCTCGGGCCATCCATTCTCTCCCACCCTGGGTGCGAATCATCTCTTTGTCCCAGGTAGCCCCGCAGTGTACAGTATCCACCCATTACTCATTACTCAGTAGCTGCCTTGTTAACAGATCCACCGGTAGTGGATACTGAGAGAGACACACCTGCTTAGGTTCAGGTGACCCTTATTTTACTCAATAATGGCTGCAAAGCACGGGAATTGTGGTGCTGACAATCTGGTTATGCCAAGGAGAAGTCGTTAAGTGCTTCCTTTAAGTGACAAGGTGAAAGTTCTGAATTTAATAAGTAAAGAAAAATCATATGCTGAGGTTGCCAAAATCTATGGTAACAAAGTATGTATCCATGAAATTGTGAAGGAAAAAGATTCATGCTAGTTAACTAAGCGCCTGCCGTGCACTATCGTGGCTGTAACTTCTGTAGTTTGAGGTGCAAAAGCAAAAGATTGAAAAGGCATTACATTTGTGGTGAGAGACATGAACAGAAAACGTGTTCCAAATGACCACAGTGTGTTTGGCCGGAAAGTGTTGAGCCTATAGGAAGACTTCAGAAAGGGTTCACCTGAAATTAAGCACACCCCAAGCCACTTACTGCAAGTAAGGGATGGCTACACGGATTCAGGAATAGGTTTGGACTGAAAACCATAAAATAACTGGAGAGACCACATCTGCTGATAGGAAGCTGCCGCATGTCTGGCAGGGTTGAAGAAGTTGATGAAGGAGAAAGGCTTCCAGGAGATGGATGGAGAAATTCGGAAAATTATTCGGGTAGCAATGAAACCGCCTTGCAAAATTATGACTAAGACAGTGAAAGAGATCCAACTTAACCAACTCCATCTTGTCTCTAACCTCCAAGCTGCCCTTGTTCATTCCTGGGTGTAGGCTGAACTAACTTTGGGAGGAACTTAGCTTATAACTCACAGTTTAAAATAAAGACAATAAAAGCCCCTTCCCAAAGCAAACCTCCTTCTTGCCTGGGGTCTAGACTACTAACAGCCACAAGATCAGAAATTATGGTTTAGGAATCATGCAGCTAGAGGCCACAAGATTCTGACCCTCCCTAAATTGCTCCTAAGATCAGTGCTTGAGTTGTTTTGCAGACCCTGCACTGATGGATCAGATGGCACCCACCCAGATGGATAAACTGGCCCATCTGATCTTGTGACCTCCCTCCCCCACCCAGGAACTGACTCAGCACAAGAAGACAGTGCTGCCCCATAATTTCATCTCCAACCCAACAAATCAGCACTCTCTGACTCACTGCCTCTCCCCATCCACTAAATTGTCTTTAAAAACTCTGACTGCTGGGGGAGACTGATTTGAGTAATAATAAAATTCCAGTCTCTCACACAGCCAGTTCTTTGTGAATTCTTTCTCTATTGCAATTCCCCTGTCTTGATAAATTATCTCTATCTAGGCAGTGGGCAAGGTGAACCCACTGGGCCTTTACAGCAAGACAAGTTGATGAAGAAGGATTTGTCAATATGTTTGATGCAAAGGTGGAAGAACATATCAAAGGCCTCTGTTCATTCTGAAGACAGGTTTAACTTTCTCATACTAGAAGCAGGACTTAGTCACCCTGGACAGTTTCCAGTTCTCTGCCTCCTCCCAGTTCCTCTATGTGGTCACTCCAGACATCTGCCTTGTATGACCACCTCTGGTGACCACTGCACTATCAAACCATCAGGTACAAGCTACATGTTTCATCCCATTGTCTCCTATACCCCACATATACTGTGCAGATATGCCTCAGTGACCACCTCTTAGTCACAGTGTGATGCCAGGGAACTTTGAAGCCAGCCAATTAGAATTCTTCAAGAGGAACCTGGTTGGGTAACATCCAGGACCACAGTAAAGGCTTCAGCCCACAAGTCCCTCTGTCTCGTTTCCCACCCACTGGTTGTGTGTGTGTGTCCCCCTTCCCACTGGCCCTGTGAGGCATGCTGTCCTCTTCTTATGGATCTGTAAGTAACAAAACTGCTTGTTATTTCATACGTTTTGCTCACCTCTTCTGGGTCTCACCTGTCCTATACACCCAAACCTGACTTCTTTCCTGGTTAGGGCTTTCCTAGAGAGTGGCTGTCTTGGTTAAAATAAACCAGACATGCAGCAGACCAGAGCCACAAATGTGCCTGCTAATATAAACAAGCTTCCTGTGAGAGGAACCTTCGGTCATGAGTCAGACACCTAGGAATTAGGCCATCTGCCAGGATAAAGAAGTATCCCATGAAAGGCACACTGTAAATATCCAAGCCCCATCAAAGAAAAGCTAACGTTTATAGCCACTCCGAGAGAGACCTCAAGACCGAATTAGAAAAGAAATACAGCACCTATACTCTAGGTATACAAGCTCCAACATCCATTCCCACTCCTCTCCCCTTCTCCCTTGTTCACCTTCAATAAAGAAGTTAAGAAATCAAAAAGATCACTTTCTGAGCCTACTTTGCCACTAGGATGGTCACAAGTTCTGGCCAGTGAGACATAGCAGAAATCGTGGAGGGGTTGCGGGGAGGACAGATAGTGGATTAGGGAAAGCTTTTTCCTTCCTGATAAAGGGAATGATTGTGGGTGAAACAGCAGCAGACACTCAAGCACCAGGAGACAGCAGGAGAACGTGCTAAGGATGTAGAGTTGAAAGACAGAAGAAATGGGATTCTCTTGCCTTTCACACTATCCCTGGAGAGTTGATAACTATGTTTTTCTTCCTTTTACAGGAGGAGTAGAGATGAGTCCCCTCAACCAGTACATGAATCTTCTGCAGTCAACATAGCTACCTACTGGCCCCCCCTTCCCAGTGTCTTCACCTCTGAGTGTTTGCTGGCCTTCCCACCCCATTCTTTGCTCCCTAATCTTATGTCCAGATGTGCTGAGCTCCAGGGTATTCTCTATAATCATTCCTCAGCCTGAAGGACTCTGTAGGTCGTTTCATTTCCCCAAGGTAAACCCACTCCTCCAAATATCAATGAGAAGGGAATATTTGGCTGTGAATTGAGCAGGAGAGAGATGGGAGGGAGTTTGACACCCAATGCTTCCCCTCTTCACTATTCATCTACTCATTTGCTCTTGATGTTACTCAGGTCTCTGAACAAATGTCACCTGTGCAGACTCTTAAAGACTTGGGACATTGAAGTCACAGGCTAAGTTGTATATTTTTATCCAATAAAGATGCAAATCTTTCTGATGAAAAGAAAAGATTTGAAAAACATAGCCCCAAAGTTTATTCTTATTGTATTAGAGAGCATTTGTTTTAAAATCTAATCTAGTAATCTTACTATAATATTTCTCTATAAAATTGCTTGTAAATGTGTAGCTGCACAAATGTTCTTTGAACCAATCTTAATGTCTTTTTCGTTTCCTCACTAATGTGTTGCTATAATATTTACATGAGAGTTCTAATTATATTTTGAAAATTCTAATTGAACACAATTTATCAGAGACGGCTCCCCTGACAACACTGTCTAAAACAGCACCTTACCTGCCGCTTCCTGTCTTTTGACTTTGCCTTATCTTCCTTAATACCAACACACACATTTGTCTGTTCAGCATCTTGTCCCACAAGTAAAACATCAGCTCCCTGAAAACAGGGCTTCCTTCCTTCATTTTTCTTTCCTGCCGTATTTCTAGTACATAACAGTGCCTAGAACATGCTAGATCCTCAGTAAATATTAAACACACAAATGAATTTATTGAGAGCATGCTGCATGTTCCAGGCACCCTCCCTCAACTCTCTGCCTCCCAACCCTTACCCCACAGAGCCCTCTGTAGTTCTGGTTCTAGTTCTGAGCACCCTGCAGCTGCCCTCTGAGCTCCTTCTGCCTTTCTTGTGCACAGCAATTTTGTATTCCCTCACTGATTCCTCAATCCACATTTTAAATATGTCTAAGGCCAGGAAACAAAAGGATCTCCAACAACCTGGAACCACGGTCCTTACAATGTGGCTGGTGGCAGGCCAGTTATAAACAAATAGTTTGTTTTCTTAATAGAAATAATTTTTTCTTGTCATACTATTTCAGGCTCAACCTGACTTTTACTTTCAACCAATCCTCATCTTAATTCAAATCAAAACATGTCAAATTTATTATATTCAGCTTGACTTTTAGGTGTTTGGGTTTTTTAAAAATTAATCATTTTCATGTTTCTAATGTAGACTCCCAAGTAGATGTAAGTATCTTGGATATATTCTTGGTTCTGTAAAAGCCTTAGCCATCCAACTTAATTCATTTTTCCAACTTGATTTGAACTAACTTTTTACAAGCTCTACCTGAAAACCAAAGACAATAAAAGTTATTCAAGGGCATTCTATCTTAATTAACTACCTCAATAATTTGTGTAATTGCATAATTGCAATTAGAATCTGGAAATGTAAAACAGGGGAAACTTGCATTAAAGGACAAATGCTCCTTCAAGCAGCTTTCAGATAAATACATATAGCATCCACAGATAGTGGATACCTTATAGGAAACCAACCTTGACCTAAGCCACTTTGCTCTTTCATTGTTTTTAGGAACTTTGCATAGATATTGGAAGATTTCTCTAATGAGAAGTATGTCTTTTCCAAGTTCCACTATAACCTTGCTACGACAACAAAGAGAGAATGAAAGCAAGTCTGAGGTGAGATTCTACTACACATTCACAAGTTTATTAGCAAGGTTTAAAGACAGACATTAGAGCTGTTAATACAAACTCAGTGACGTTCCACTTCCTTGTTAAGGAGCTTGGACAGCATCTTGCATGAAAAGTTCATCCTCTACAGGAAGATGGGGCAGTATTTTAATAGCAGATTTCGCTGTCCTAATTAGAATTGGGTGACAAGATCTTTCTGTCATCTTCTGTAAATGGGGCTGGTTTGAAATCCTAAATCTAGAGCCCCTTTCCAAAGTGTGTAGATTACTAGACTTCCTAGATTCTTAGATTCCAATCATGTAAGGCTGATGCCTGGCAACATTTTTATTCATTCGGTCCATCTTGAAATTATTCATTGGTCATGAAAATTCACTGTTAACATCCTTAAGGCCACTAGTATTGATCTGAGTTAGAGATAGCTGAAGTGCTTGTAGTGGGAGTATAGACATCTCATTGAAATCTTTCAGATGCTAAAACTCTCTAAAGTGTGAAATTGCTTCTAAACTTCAAAGTGCACATGAATCATCTTGGAATCATGCTCCCAGGAGACAGATTTGGGGCAAACAATGGGTGCATTATAGGTCTACATCTTCTTTAAAATACTTCAGCCCTGAGGGAGATACAGATGTGTACTAACTTAGATCTGTCCTGTAGGGGCAGTTGATTAATATTTTAAGGCAACATGAGCATCCTCTGGAAGCATTTTGAAAATACCAAAGCTGAGGCCTCACACTAGATTGTCGGAGTCAGAATCTACCCTTTTTTTTTGAGACAGAGGAAGAGGAAGGGCCTATTTGTCTTTTTTATCTTCTGCAAGAAATAGGAAAGCAAGAAACAGCTAAAGGAAATCCGGTAGTGATGTGCTGAAATCAAAGTAGCCCTAAACCAAGTATTTGAACAGGGCATCTTAATAATAGGAAATCAGACCAAGAAGAGTAATTAGGAGTTACATGAAAATGTAATTACACTAACAAAATTATTTTAGAGAGAACAACTAAAACAGAAATTGGTGCTGCAAATTAACTCTCCAGATGAAGGCTGGGCCGAGAGTGCATTTGGTTAGGTCTCAGAGGGGAGCTCAATTCAGGGACCTCTTTCTGCTCCCCATGGTAGTAAACAGACAGTGAAGTCACTTGTCTGCTGGTTAGATGTGTGCATTTGGAGCTTTGCTATGGTCTTCATTTTGAGTATTTTTATTGCTACCTAAAAAGTGCCTGGACCAATAATGGCTGAACAAAGTGTATTCCAAACAATGGAATATTATTTGGCCATTGGAAGGGATAAAGTTTTCATACACATGACAACATGGATGCTGTGAAAACATTCTGCTAAATGAAAAAATCCAGGCACAAAAAGCCACACATTGTTTGAGTCCTTTTATATGAAATGTCCAGGATAGGTAAATCCACACAGAGAGAAAGTAGATATGTGGTTGCTAGGGGCTGGGGGTAAGGAGGAATGGGGCTGGGTAGGAGGTTTCTTTTTGGAGGGATGAAAGTATTCTTGAATTAGATAATGGTGATGGTTGTGCAACCTTGAGAATATACTAAAACCCACTAAATTATGCTTTTACAGTTTTAAAGTACATTTTAAATGTAAATTTTAAAATGGCACTTTATGGTATTTGTATTATTTCTCAAATTTAAAAAAGACCATGCTATATGTATTAGTCCATTCTTGCTCTGCTATAAAGACATACCTGAGAATAGGTAATTTATAAACAAAAGAAGTTTAATTGGCTCATTGTTCTGTGGGCTGTACAGCCTTCTGCTTCTGGGGAGGCCTCAGGAAACTTACAGTCATGGCCGAAGGTGAAGGGAAAGCAAGCATGTCTTACATGGCAGGAGCAGGAAGAAAAGAGTTCATATTCCTCTTTGTGGTTATCACGTCCATCACACCGTTGTATGTTGGGTGAGGGTGGAAAGTGAGATGGCAGGTACCTTCTTTCACTCCACAGGTTCTATATCAAAAAGAGCCATACTAGAGGAGAACCTGAAGACCACTCGCAAAAAGATGCTACAGACTTTTAAACAACCAGATGTCGTGAGAACTCTATCATGAGACAGCACTAGGGGGATGGTGCCAAACCATCACAAACCACCTCTGTGATCCAGTCCCCACCAGGCCTGACCTCCAACACTGAGGATCACACTTCCACGTGAGATTTGGGTGGGGAAACAGAGCCAAACCATATCACTAAGTGTACGAGCATGTACATGGGTGCACACGAAGGGAGATGAATATCACATTCATCAAGTCATTGTTTAACAGTTGCAACAAAATGGAGCTCTATTAACAGCAGGTGCCTCAAAACATATTCTGTGTTATTAAGTCAGATTTGAGAAAAACTAAAAATTGGGGATACTCATAAAGACATTACAACTGTTAAAAAATAAAAACAAGTGGCTAGACTTGGTAATTTCAATGAGAAATGATTGATAGGCTCTGATACGGTTTGGCTCTGTGTCCCCACCCAAATCTCATGTCAAATTCTAATTCTTAATGTTGGGGAGGGACCTGGTGGGAGGTGACTGGATCATGGGGGCAGATTCTCCTTTGCTCTTCTGGTGATACTGAGTGAGTTGTCATGAGATCTGGTTGTTTGAAAGTGCATAGCACCTCCCCCTGCTTTCTTTCTCCCCTGCTTCATCATATGAAGAAGGTGCTTGCTTCCCCTTCGCCCTCCTCTGTCACTCTAAGTTTCCTGAGGACTCCCCAGCCATGCTTGCTGTACAGCCTGTGGAACTGTGAGTCAATTAAACCTCTTTTCTTCATAAATTACCCCATCTCAGGTAGTTCTTTCTAACAGTGTAAGAATGGGCTAACACAGGCTCAGCATCCCTTTCTCAAGTATTTCACTCCACTTCTGGAGTTTGTATGAACGCCCCCAAACTTGTGTGGTTCTCCTTTTCAGAATCACCAAATTAAAACTGACTCTGTCACAGAGAGTAGCAAGTGGGTGCCAGAAGCTGTGGGGTTGGGGAAACAGGGTGATGCTGGATGAAGGGTATAGACTTTTAGTTTAAGATGACTAAGTTCTGGGGATCTAACATACGATACACTGATTATACTTACTAATACTGCATTGTATAGTTGACATTTGCAGAGAGTGGATTTTAAGTGGCCTCCCCCTTCCCCACCCAACAGACACACAAATAATAACTAATTGTGGTGATGATAATCTTTTCTTTTTTTTAAAAGACAAGGCCTCACTCTGTCACCCAGGCTGCAGTGCAGTGGTATGATCAGGGCTCACAGCAGCCTCAACCTCCCAGATTCAAGCAATCCTCCCACCTCAGCACACCTTGCATTCTTCCCATTCCCCACAAGGTGGGACTACAGGCATGTACCACCACGCCCAGCTAACATTTTCTGGAAGTTTAGTAGAGACGAGAGCTCTCTATGCTGTCCAGGCTGATCTCAATCTCCTAGGCTCAAATGATCCTCCCGCCTTGGCCTCTCAAAGTGCTAGGACTACAGTTGTGAGCCACTGCACTGGCTATGATAATCATTTCACAATATATCCATATATCAAGTCGTCGTGTGTACACCTTGAATATGCCCAATTTTAATCTGTCTATTATACCTCAATAAAGCTAGAAAACAACAACAAGTTTCCTTCAGCTCAGAGGTGGAAATAAAGAAGCTCTGAAAGTTCAGCTAACCAAAAGGTAGTGTTTCCTTGACTCCTCCTCCTGGAGTCTAAGCCTTACTGGGCAGCTCCACGTTCCACCTGGTGCAAGCTGTAATAGTCATAATCTAAGGGGTTCTGCTTCATGTACTTGTGCAGTGCTGATGATTACACAGCAGACTTGAAACAATAGTAAATTGTAGAGAACAAAGAAAAAGAGCTGAACCTGTAAGAACTTGCTCATAATTTCTGTCTCATTCTATTGGTAGAAGTGAGATACAAGGAAAGCCCAATTTCAAAAAGTGAGGAAATAGTCCATCTTTTGATGAGAGGAGCTGTAGCACACCACAGCCATCTTTTTTAGTTACATATCTTCTTCTGCCACAGTTTTTTACATCCCGTCCACATGCAAAATATGCTCACCTCCTCTGCCAAAAACCTCCTATCATTATGGCATTAGGCTCTGGTTTAAAGTGCAAGTTCTCATCGTCAAAAGCACATTCAGGCATGGAGGAAGTGGTCTTCAGGCTCTCCCATAGTATGGCTGTTCTCGATCTAGAACTTGTGGACTGAAAGAAGGTACCTGCCATCTCACTCTCCACCTTCACCCAACATACCATGAGATGGGCATGATAACCACAAAGGAATCTCTCTTGGAAAAACAGATGCATAGTCGTCCTGAGTTCTCAGCAAATCTGAAATCGTGCCAGGAACATGTGTCAGTTCCCTTTAGGTCCAGGGAATGTTCCTTAGAGCTCATTTTCACTTCCTTTGAATAGTTTCATATTATACAATGGTGCTATAATTGTATAAGAGCTAATCCTATAATAAATTCCATATGCTGTATCACTCACAGTGGTTCTGTTTTTCTGATCAAACTCTGACTGATATAAGCCCAGCTAAAAAGAGCTGCCCCCGTTAGTCTCAGAATTTTCTTCAGTGGCGTTACTCACTGGATTCTGAATCTTAGATCTGTGGATGATCCCTATTGCATCAGGAAAACTTCAGGAGCCACCAGTGGGATTCTAATGTAAGGGATTCTGGGAGATACAAACAAACTTATACCCTTAGAAAAACAACCACTTTGTCTAGTTGGAGCTATCTGAGTTGGAAGGCCTCATGGGTCTGGTGCCTACATCATAGCAACAAAGCTTCTAACTATATTTTGGATCAGATTAAACTGTGAACAGTCCAGAGTGATGGCCCAGATCTCCAGCGAATTAAAATAACATTGGTACTTTAAGAAAGGGGCCAAAATATTACACTCACAAGAAGGCGGCATGACAGACACTGCGCCTCCAGCATTATGAAGGATGGCCATGTCAACAGGGATCAAAGGGGAGCCTGTGATAAAAGAAAAATACCCTGGTAGGATTTACAGTGGAAACACAATGACTGCTAGTGTGTCACAGATAACAATGCCACCATAACCTGAAATAAAGTTAAATGTTAGGCTCTGGCTTCCATCCCACATGCCCTCAGAGAGGAAGGACCAAGCTAATGGGCACAATATGTTTAGCTCCAGGTAGTTTCAGTGCAGACAGTACAAGAAGCCAGGTGACTGGTGGGCTGATGCTGATGGGCTGACTATATGGTCAAGTAGATGGAAACAAAATGCCTAGAGAATTAGTCTAAAATCAGCTGGGGAAGAGTAACTATAAAAAGCACTGCTGGCCGGGCGCGGGTGGCTCATGTCTATAATCTCAGCACTCTGAGAGGCCGAGGCGGGCAGAACACCTGAGGTCGGGAGTTTGAGATCAGCCTGACCAACACAGAGAAAACCGTTTCTACTAAAAATACAAAATTATCCAGTCTCTACTAAAAATAAGAAATTAGCCAGGTGTGGTGGCACATGCCTGTAATCCCAGCTACTTGGGAGGCTGAGGCAGGAGAATTGCTTGAACCTGGGAGGCGGAGGTTGTGGTGAGCCGAGATAGTGCCATTGCACTCCAGCCTGGGCAACAAGAGTGAAATTCTGTCTCAAAAAAAGAAAAGAAAAGAAAAGAAAGCACTGCTAATATATGTAGACACCAACTTGATGAGGTGGAGGTTTATACATATAATAATGAAACAGATGCTCTAACTTGAACCATAAGCTGTAAAAAGGAAAACTGAGACAATAGGGGTTATTTCCATCACTGAATCCACTAGATTAGGGAATTAAATGAAGAACATAAAGAGGGTACCATAAGCTTTTGGAGAGAATCTGAGGCAATTCTGTACTGCATCAAGTAATGATACCCAGCCAGATGCAGAAGAGGAAAATTGCTTTTGAGAAAGGCTTGTGAGGTCCGTAATTGCATTGTTTTTCTTCTTCCTCTAGCGGATGGGACTCAATGGATATGTCCCCAAGCAAAGCAGCAACATTGCTAGGAGTTGTCTTTCCAAAGAGAAAATGAGCTTGCCCGATAGGGGAGGATAGCTATTTAGGCTTTAGTAAATACCTTCCATTAGAGTCAAACACTTATTTTGTAGGACTAGAGAGAGGCTTGCCTAAAAGAAATGGAAGTGTTGTAGCTGGGTGTGGTGCTGGTGATCTCAGCTACTCAGGGAGGCTGAGACACGAGAATCGCTTGAACGCAGGAGGTGGAGGTTGCAGTGAGCCAACATTGTGCCACTGCACTCCAGCCTGGACGACAGAGGGAGACTCCATCTCAAAAATAAATAAAAATAAATAAATGGAAGTAGTGGTGAAGGCAGAAACAGAAATAGGTAACTAAGAGGCCAGTTGACTCATATCTGGTGAAGGTGAACAAGCTAAGGAAAAAAAAAAAAAGGCCTAAGATATAATGGAGTAAAGTTGTATTTACCCTTTGGTGACAATTTTGGCTACACTGTGACACTATACTTTTAATTGTATTAGGGATGATGACAGTATTTATGACCAGTTTTGTGACGAGTTGTGCAATTCAGTAGCCATTTGTGATGACCACTGTGGCAGCTGGTTTTGTGTGTACTATATTGCGTGCTTGTAGGTACTCAGGATTGGAGCTTTTGCTGTAGCTGCTTTTAGGCCCACCGATATATTTGATGTGGAAGCAGAACCCGTGTCCTGTTGCCTGAACTACAAACAGTAATTAGAGTTACATTACAACATCAGCATCTAACACATCTGCTGAACAAATAATACAGATGTACCTATTGGCACAGTAATTTTATGCTCACAACATCCTTGCTCTCCCATATAACCTGGACAGGAACCTATCATTAAGGTGAATAATAAGCACACAGCTATTTAAACAAGCTTCATGTGGGAATTCCTGTGCATTTACTGGTTTCAGATACTGAGGATATACCTACCAGTTAATTTCCTATAAACTAGCAATTCTCACTCCTGGTTGCACATTAAAATCACCTGGCAGAATATTCTTTTAAATAATTAAAAATTTGTGTGTGTGTGTGTGTGTGTGTGTGTGTGTCTAGGGCTGACTTTCAAAAGATTGCCATGAGAGAGTTGCTCTGCTACATAGAAAATCCCAAACCCCAATCCAGAAGCAGCCATCTCCAACTGGTTTGGTGCCAGGTTTCCCCATGATCGTGCCTTGCATGACAGGCATGGGGGCGGCCGCGTTTCCGGCCACACCTTATTTCCCAGGACTAGGGGTTCTCTGTACCTGACCTGGTCCTGGCACTTGGCGGGTACCTGGCAAAACTTTTAAAGCACATGATGCATGTGTTTCATTCCCAAAGATTATGATTTAATTGGTTTGAATTGGATCTATATATTTTTTAAAGCTCTACAGATGATTCCACAAAATGCATACTAGTGTAAACAATGGGGCCCACACTGTGAACTAGCACAGTGGTTCTCAAAGTGTGGTCCTTGGACCAGAGCCAGCAGCAGACCCTGGGAACTTGTTAGAAACGCACATTTTTGATCCCCATCTCAGACCTGCTGAATCACAAACACTGAAGTATGGCCCAGCAAACCCACCCGGTGATTCTCAAGGTAATGTTTGAGAATTGCTCAACTGGTGAAACAAATTGATGGGGTTTGAGCAAGCATCTTTTTATTTCTACTAATGCACAAGAAAGACAATTATCCCCAGCATGAGCTGGGACAGAACTCTGTGGTTTTATGTGATTATTTGTACTTCTTGAGAACAAACGAGTTTTCCTGAAAATAATGTTTGCTAAACTTCCATGAGAATGAAAATTCCTTCTGGAGAGCTAAAATTAGCCACACAGATGGTTGTCCTGATAATACTTAGGTAGAAACCCTTCTCTTCCACCCCTGCCCCTGCGCCCCTACCCCCTCTTACCTCAAGAAGTGGTTCATGGTAGGAGCTTTTGGCCGTGAGACTAGGAAGCTAGGGAATATTTGCCCATGTAGTTACCATTTTCAATGCTCTTCATTTTTTTGGTGTAGATCCATAGTTCATCTGGTATCATTTTTTTTATACCTGAAAGACTTTCTTTAACATTTATATTGTGTGGGTCTGCTGGTGAAGAATTCATTCTGATTTTGTATCTCTGAAAATATCATTTTTTCTACTTTAATTTTTGAAAGATATTTTCACTGGTTTTATTAGGGTTTTCCACAGAAACAGAACCAGGAGGATATACAGGCATCCCTCGTCATAAGTTGAGGAATGTCCTGAATGCATCTTGTTTTCCCACCATCACAAAGTCAAAAAATCATAAGGGGAAACATCGTAAGTCAGGGACCATCTATATAGACAGGTATAGCTGGATAAGAGCAGATTTATTATGAGAATTGGCTTACAAGATTGTGGAGACTGAGAAGTCCCAAAATATGCCATCTGCAAGCTGGAGAATCAGGAAAGCTGGTGGTGTCATTCATTCTGAGTCCGAAAGCCTAAGAACCCGGGGAATCAGTGGTGTAACTCAGTATGAGGAGAGCTGCTGCGATGAATACCACAGTCCAACAGCCTGAGAACCAGGAGCTCTGATGTCTGAAGGCAGAAGATAGCTACCTCAAAAAGAAAGCTTTCTCCACCTCTTTGCTCTATTCAGGCCCTCAATGAATTAAATAATACCCACCCACTGTGGTAAGAGCAGGTTTTTTTTTTTTCTTCTTTTCAGAGACAGTGTCTCACTCTGTTACACAGGCTGGAGTGCAGTGGTGCAATCATAGTTCACTGCAGCCCTGAGCTCCTGGGCTCAAGTGATCCGCCCGCCTCGCTTGAGTATCGAGGGCTGCATGTGCACACCACCATGCCCAGCTAACTTTTTTATGTTTTGTGGAGACAGGGTCTTGGTATGTTAACCAGGCTGGTCTCAAACTCTGGGCATTAAGTAATCCTCCTGCTTCAGCCTCTGGGAGTACAGGCAGGAGACACCATGCCTGGCTGGCAAATCTTTACTCAGTCTATGATTCAAATGCTAATCTCTTCCAGAAACACCCTCAGAGACACACCCAGAAATAATGCTTTACCAGCTATCTGTGCATCCCTTACTGTGGCCATATAAAACCTTGTGACATTAAATTAACCATCACACTGGGTAAGAATTCTAGATTGACAGGTTTTTTTTTTCAGTACTGTAGAGATATTGTTTTGCTATCTTCTCGATAGCAAAATAAGAAATTTGCTATCATCCTTGTCATTTTTCTTCTGTATATAATGTGTCTTTTAAAAACTGCAACCTTGGGTTGCTTTTTAATTTTTCTTCTTATCACTTATTCTGAGTATTTGGGCCAGGAAGAATTGTAAAACAACAGTAGAACACATTGTAAAAAAATTTTTTTTGAGATCGAGTTTCACTCTTGTCACCCAGGCTGGAGAGCAGTGGTGTGATCTCACCTCACTGCAACCTCCACCTCAGCCTCTGGAGTAGCTGGGATTACAGGCACTCCCCACCGAGGCTGGCTATTTATTTATTTATTTATTTATTGGTATTTTTAGTAGAGATGGGGTTTCACCATGTTGGCCAGGCTGGTCTCGAATTCCTGACCTCAGGTGATAGTAAACTCATTTCCACATTCAGCATGTGCGTTTACAGTTTGAATTGTATCCCTTCCCAAAAATATATGTTGAAGTCTTAACACCCAGGACCTCAGTAAGTGACTTTATTTGGAAATAGGATATTTACAGAGGTAATCAAGTTAAAATGAGGCTAGTAGGGTAGACCATAATCCAACAACAGCATACTTATAAGAAAGGGAAATTCGGACACAGAGACAGATATGCCGAGGGAAGAAGATGTGAAGACACACAGGGGAGAGAGACAGCCATAGTACTGGAGTGCTGCATGTGTAAGACAAGGAAGGTCTGGGATTGCCAGCAAAAACCAGAAGCTGGGAAGAAGCAAAGAAGGTCTATCCCTTACAGGTCTCAGAGGGAGTAGGTCCCTGCTCATACCTTGATTTCAGACTTCTAGGCTCCAGAAATGTGAGACAGTACATTACCATGCCTGACTTCTATGTTTTATACCATCCGGTTTAGGTGCTTAGCAACCCTAGGAAATTAATGCATGTGTGTTTCATACATGTGTTTGATTTGGAGCACTGCACAGGTCCCACTCACTCAACCTCCCTCTGCACAAACAAGTTACAAGAATTCATCAGGATACAGCAATCCACAGCAGGGATACAGTATGCCAGGTCCGGAGCCCTGCTGGCCCTCCATTATTCCACTTCATCAAGTGCCTTGTTGTTTGAGTGAATCGCAAGGTTTACTAGACTGGCCATTGGAAGATGGTGGCTGCTGCCTCAGTGAATTTTTAATGCAAAGGGACTGGTCTCTGAAACCAGGGAACAACCAAGTTCAGTCCAGGCCAAATTGCCAACCTTCCCAATTGTGAGCTAAATAAATGGTTGTTATTTTAAGTCACTATGTTTTGGAATGGCTTATTACATAGCGAAAGATAACAGGGCCCTCTAATAATGCTTGCCTTACTATTTGTATATTTCTCATGTGAATGCATTTACTTTATCTCCTTTTGTACTTGAATGAGTTTGGCTGAGTATACAATTGTAAGTTGGCAGTTACTTTCTATCAGTTCACTGAAGACAGTTTACTATCTGCTAACACAGTTGCTGAGATCTGTTGTCACACTAATTATAATATCCTTGTAAGTATTCTTTTTCTCTGAATATTTATTTCTGATTGATACACTAAAGTCTCGCACTGATGCATCCAGGGTGTGTGTGTGTGTGTGTGTGTGTGTGTGTATCACACTGTTTTGAAAAAGTTTCCTTCCTCGTTCTGAAGATACGTATTTCTTTTGTTAAGTCGGTAAATTCTCTATTTTCTCTTTAAGTATTGCCTCACCCACTCTATTTTCTTCTTCCAGAACTCTATATTTAATTTCTCTCTCCCCTACCCCCTTTTTGCCTTCTGAGAACAAGGTTTAATGATGACTCAGAATTATGATTATAATCATTTTTAAAGTACTACCAATTCTACCACACTGTGTAGGAATTACTGACATTTTCCCCCTTTAACTTCTGAAAAACCAAAGAGATTAACCATACCCGGACTTAGCTGAGGAAGTAAAATGCATCTCCTTATCAATAATTACCAAAGAAAAGTAAACTTAGCTTGCATTTCAAGTTGTCTTCAGTAAAGTCCGTGTTGCTTGCAACAGTTGTATTCTCCTGATTGCTCTTCCCCGACTTCTGTTCTCGGTAATAGAGGTAGACGTGTAAAAATCTTGCTTTTTCCCCCTTTCTGTGCCTTGGGAGTGCCTGGTCGGAGGAAGCCTTGCAGGTGAAGGCAATCGGAGGCATAATGGGCAGTGTAATAGAGCTCTGAATGGCAGCTGGGCTGAGAATTTCCACTCCCGGTTTCTTTGCTTCCACCTGGGAGATTTACCCTAGTCTTTTCCTTTTTTCCCTTTACCTGGCAAAGTAAATGTTTTCTCAGCTGAACAGATGAGTGTGGTTTCCAATCCTGAGATGCAGAAGTAGGCCCAAGTCCCCGCATCACCCAAGGGCTGTGTCCACACGCTTGTTCCTGCAGCTTTCTCCTCTGCGCTGGACCCCCGTGGCTCCCATGCTTCTCTCCCTGTGCCAATGAGGCCCAAAGGCGCAGGGGAGGGAGCCCAGCGCTAGTGACCTCATCCCCGGGCCAGCCATGTCTTTTAATTCCTTACATTTCTGATTATCTCTGTGCTGCATTCTGGCTTTAAAAAATCTAGGTTTATTTTCTCTTCGTCTGTATCCCATCTGTTTCACTCTTCCATTGAAATTATTAAACTATTTTATGTCTAGAATTTTAAATTTTGCTTATGTCTGACCTTTCCTGTTTGTCCTTTAGTTCTTATGTTTTTATCCCCTCTTAATTTCTTTAAACATTGTCAACATATTTGTTTTATACTCTCTACATGAAAACTGCAGTGTCTGATGGGGGAGGCTGCCTCATTTTGCTGTGTTGTTTCTGCTCTCACTGGGGCTTGTTTCCTTGTGGGTTTTGTAATTTTTTTTTTTCCTGTAAGCTCATGTCCAGTTGATCTTAATCTGTGAGAAGCCTGTGAAAACTGAAGGTTCATTTCTCCAGGGAGGATTTGTGATTGTTTCTGCCAGGTGCTCCTGAGGTTACAACAGTATACAGATATGGTAAATCTGAACTCCAAATTCAAAGATGTTCCAACATGTTTGAATTCTCAGGTGACACTTCTTCCTCACTCAAAGCCTAGCCTGGATGGGCAATAATTTTTTTTTATGACGTATTTCCGTAAAGGTCCCTGCTTTGTGCTTCCAACTGCTCACTTTACATGAATCCAAGGCCCCATCTCCTGTCTCTTGCATAGACTTGTATACCCAAGGCTTTATGTAGGTATAGTGTGTGTGCATGTGGCGGGTGGGGGCGCTTCAGAGCTCAGTTAGGGCTCCAGCTTCCTCCTTCTTCAGTGATCCCCAATTTCCTCACTTTCTTCTGCAGCCTCTAAAGCATTATCTCTCAATCCAATTCTTGAGTTTCAAAACCACATCATCATCCTCGAATTATTTTGCCTTATATATATATATTCAGGAGTACATTTCAATTTTGTTTTGTAATAATTACCTATATTTACAAATATTTAACTGCTTTCAATGCCTGCACCAGTCATTTTATGACTTGCTAATTCTAGAGCTAATCTTGCATTACTTAAAAAAGTCACAGCACAAATTTATTTTTTTTCTTTTCTACTTTTTTTTTTTTTTTTTTAAAGAGACAGGGTTTCTGTCACTAATGCTGGGTGTAGTGGTATGATCATAGCTTACTGCAGCCTCCAATTCCTGAGTTCAAGTGATCCTCCCACAGTAGCAACTGCAGGTGTGAGCCACCACACCTGGCTAATTTTTTGACTTTTTGTAGAGACAGGGGTTAGCTTTGTTGCCCAGGCTGGTCTGGAACTCCTGGCTTCAAGCGATCCTCCTGCCTTTGTCTCCCAAAGTGCTGGAATTATAAGCGTTAGCCACCTTGCCCAGCCACAGTTTTCTTAGGAAAATTAAATGGGAAGTATATTTTCTGAGATCTTTAAGAATCTCCATCTCCCTCACAAAATAAAAATTATTTTAAAAATGAAGAAAATTGGTGAGTTGTAGTATTTTTGAGTTCTAAATCTATCTCCTCAATAAAAAGAACTCTATGAATCACACTCCACTGTTTTCTGCCACTTAATGTCAAAATTCTGAGGGCCGATATTTGAAGATATTTTGTCTTTCTTTCCAACTCTTATGGAAGTTTTAACTCATTCTTCACAAGAATTTTCCCAGCATATGTCAAGATAGATGCCAGTCTCCATTTCCAAAAAAGGATGACCATATTGTAGGAATTTTTTTTTTTTTTAGCTCAGGAATGTTTTCTTGTCTTTTTCTTGTACCTTTTTTAAAAGGAGCTTTAAAATTTTTAATTGGAAAACTTACTAGCCAAATGTTGGTGGTCTGATTTTTCACTTCCTTTTTCTTATTTATCATTTAATATGTGTTCTTTTCCTCTGCCTTCTCAGAGAGGTTCTCAAATTTTTATTCCATATCACTGATTTTTTCCCCTGTAATATTCTCTTCTTTAATGCCTGCTTCAGACCAGTCTTTATCCCAAATAGAAGGGCAGTTCTGCTGTGCTCCAAGAACATATCACAAAGCCTAGTGCATTATCATTTCAATTTTGTAGCCTATTAGGTACCTACCTAGAGTGTTGTGATGATTAATTTTAAGATTAAGAAAAATTAAGAAAGACGGCTTGCAAATCATTATTTCTGGTTGTTTGTGAGGATGTTTCTGGAGGAGATTGGCATATGAGTTGGTGGACTGAAAAAGACCCATCCTTGATGTGGATGAACATCATCCAATTGGCTGAGGGTCCAGATAGGACACAAAGGCATAGGAAGGGCAAATTTGTTTTCACTGTCCTGGAGTTGGGACATCCTCCTTTTGCCCTTGGACTTCAGAACTCCAGGTTCTCTGACCTTCAGACTCTAGGACTTGCACCAGCAGTCCCAGGTCCTCAGACTTCAGCCTTGGACTGATAAGTTACACCATCGGCTTCCTTGGTTTTGAGGCTTTCAGACCTGGACAGCCACACTGGGGGCATCCCTGGTTCTCCTGCTTGTAGACGACCTGCCATGGGACTTCTAAGCCTCTACAGTCATGTAAGCCAATTGCCCTAATAAGTCTTCTGTCTCTCAATTTCTCTCTCTCCCTCCCTTCCTTTCTCCTTCCCTCCATCCCATTGGTTCTGTCTCTCTGGAGAAACTTAACTACTACAAATGTGTACGTGGGACTTTAGATATTTGAGGAGAAATCAGTATTTTCAAATTTTCCAACAAACTAGCAACAAAGACACAGAACACAGTAATTAACCTCAGTAAATCTCGATGTATCCTCAGTGATAGAATTTGGGAAGACTTGCCAATAATTAGGTCAGTTGACTAGGTTAAAAAAGAAAAACAGGGCAGGGTGCGGTGGCTCACGCCTGTAATCCTAGCACTTTGGGAGCCTGAGGCAGGTGGATCATGAGGTCAGGAGTTCAAGACCAGCCTGACCCACATGGTGAAACTCCATCTCTACTAAAAATACAAAAGTTAGCTGGGTGTGGTGGCAGGTGCCTGTAGTCCCAGCTACTCAGGAGGCTGAGGCAGGAGAATCGCTTGAACCTGGGAGGTAGAGGTTGCAGTGAGCAGAGTCTGTGCCACTGCACTCCAGCCTGGGCGATGGAGCAAGATTCTGTCTCAAAAAAAAAGAGAAAAAGAAAAACAGGCTGGGCTCAGTGGCTCACATCTGTAATCCTAGCACTTTGGGAGGCTGAGGCAAGCGGATCATTTGATGTCAGGAGTTTGAGACCAGCCTAGCTAACATGGTGAAACCCCGTTGCAACTAAAAATACAAAAATTAGTCAGGCATAGTGGTGGGTGTCTGTAATCCCAGCTACTCGGGAGGCGGAGGCATGAGAATCGCCTGGACCTGGGAGGCAGAGGTTGCAGTGAGTGATCATGCCGCTTCACTCCAGCCTCGGCAACAAGGAGAGACTCCATCTCGAAAGGAGAGAGCATAAGAAAAACAAACGTCTAGAAACCTCCAGATACCACTTGGGAAAAAGTAGGAAGGTAGTTTCTATTTCTCTCTTGTTTTATGACTTAAAATATACAGGATCTGGAAAATCCTGAAGACCAGGTAGCTCGTAACAATCTTGGAAGAAGAAACAGATTCTGAAAGTAGGTCTTCAGTTGGGTTGAAGAAAAAGCACTCTCTTTTCTGTGAGACCTTCTGACGGTTTGGCCTCATCTTAGAATTCTAAAGAATCCTGAGTATTTCTGGTGGCATAGAGCAAGTTAGCTTTGCCATGCAGGCCAAGTGAGAGCCTTGTGACTGTTGGCTCTTATAATAATTAGCAAGTTAGTTGTGTGATATCTCTCTTATTACTGAAATCTCTGTAAAGTCATGATGAATCATACAGTTTTAGAGCAGTGCCATCTTCCCAGGTCCCGAGTGGAGGGAGCAGTGTTTCTCCCATTTGGAGGGCAGCTGTGACCTCATGAGGATAATGAACACAGAGAAAGCCGTGTAGGGGGAAGAGGAGGAACCAGAATATGAGAAACTTTTTCCTGGCCCTATGTGAGAAAGCACCTTAGTGAACTTTCAGGAAGAGCAAAGAACTCTGGAGAAGAAATGATTTCCAGTTATAAATCAGGGCTTGAAGCCATGGCAATTTAGTTATTAAAATAGATCTGACCTGAATTTGTAGTCAAAATCTAGTGAGGATGGGATATTTGTCTTACAACATAAATGGTATTTCTAAAAGTGCCCAAGGCCAAAACCTCTTGTTCTCTGAAGTATATAAAAATTTTAGGCCTGGCATGGTAGCTCATGCCTGTAATCCCAGCACTTTGGGAGGCTGAGGCAGGTGGATTACTTGAGCTTAGGAGTTCGAGACGAGCCTGGGCAACATAGTGAGACCTCATCTCTATAAAAAATAAAAAATTAGCCAAGTGCAGTGGCATGTGCCTGTAGTCTCAGCTACTTGGGAGGCTGAGGTGGGAGGATCACTTGAGCCTGGGAGGCTGAGGCTGCAATGAGTGGTGACTAAGCAACTGCACGCCAGCCTGGATGACAGAGCGAGACCCTGTCTTAAAACAAATCTTTTTTAGATAGTCTTCCTTATTAATCTCTTTAGAAAAACTTTCCTTCATAAATAACGCAATGGTAAACCAGTTCATGCCTGAGTGGAAAAATCACAATTTCTAAATTTGTTAAGTCCTAAACTAATGAAAAAAAAAAAAAAATAGGGAGAGTGAGCATAACCCTGGAAATGTTATCAATTTTTGGTGGTGTTCTTCCTAAAGTAGTTTATAACAACATGAGGGAAGTTACAGCAATCAGATGTTTGCTTCATTTTTCTATTAATGTTACTTACGTGTATTTTTATACTTTGTACACATGACAAATAATAAAACAAGGTATTTAGTATTGAGATTGCTGATAGGAAGCAAAGAGACAGGATGTGTCACTGACTAAGTCACTTAACTTCTCCTGGCCACAGTTTTTTTGATCGTAAAAATGAGAGTTGGACAGGGTTCCTTCTAAGGCCTTTTCCAGCTTTAATATTTTATGGTTAAAACAGAAACTAAGACAAATAAATGTATGTTTTCAGAAAGATCAAAGGCATAAGCATACCTTAGATTTACATTCCCTAAAGTGCATTATATACTTCCTTACACATAGCTGGTAGTCAGGAAAATATCTGTTGATTACATTTAAATTTTTTATGTGATTGGTTTCTTAAGTAAGTAGATGAACTGAGTTAGTTTAAAGGCCCTTTCCAAATGCTATTCTCTGCTTAAAATATAATTTAAGCCAAATAAATAGTGTAGTTAGATCAATGAGATTTTAAGTCTTATCTTTGATCTATGTATTCCCTTTGAAGCTTCACATTTCCTTCCATAGCAGGTGATCATGGCACTGTCTCTGATTATAGTTATTATTATGCTTATTAATTTTGTTTGCTCAGTTTTTCAAGAATTGATAATTTTTTAAATATGAAAACACTGAACTATTCTCAAAACCCATTATGAATTATAATATCTCTCCATTTCTTGCTATCTAAATCTACATTATAAAGACAAAGGAATAATTGGGAACTAAGCATCCAAGAGAGTGAAATATTCTGTTATTTAGTTTTCCTTAATAAGACTTTTAATTAGCTTTGCCATACTTTAGATACTAAATGTATGAAGAATAAAAGTTAAAAGCCAAATGCTAATCTTGTATCACTGCTTGTCTTGTTTACTAGTTGTCTTAGGTTTTCTGTATTCCAACTAGGAAGACGTAAATTCAAACCACTGAAGAGACTATAACCATAAATAACTTGGGACATATGTTCCATTATTAATTGAAAACTCATAGTTAATAAACTTTGGGAAGGAAACTTTCAGATACATGGCATGGAATATGAAGGTGATGTTTTATAAATGTTAAAGGTAGCACATATTATATGAATTACTCAAGAGTTTACAAGCAGAAAAAAAGGATGAGAAAACAATAAAACTCATGTGCACCCTACATTAACCTGTAATTCCTAATGAAATGTGTGAAATATAAACGCGACTTTCACTTGTTTTCACTTTATGCTTTTTAATAGAAATTAAATTAGTCACTTAATGTACATAATGCAGTGTTTGTTTTCCAGTCTAGTAGCTTTTCAACATTCAGT
The DNA here is from genome assembly GCA_004027715.1 of Plecturocebus donacophilus. NCBI lineage: Eukaryota > Metazoa > Chordata > Mammalia > Primates > Pitheciidae > Plecturocebus > Plecturocebus donacophilus. The sequence goes on from PVKP010009570.1 coordinate 26,595, forward strand.
TTTCAGGCTCATGGGAAATGTTACTCACCATCAAGATGTGGTTTGATGGGTGAACAGTGTGAATATCAACTGTACTTAACAGAAGACAGAAGGGGCTGGGGCTAATCTGCAGCTAACAACATATAAAAATAAAAAGAAACACAGACCCACAATAACATCAACATGCATTATTAGGCAAAGATCCCAAATTAACCCAACCCACAGAGATTTCTTCTAAGTGGAGATTATGCATGGAAACGGATACTTTATCAAGATCCACAGACATAGTAGTAAGGTTCATCAGGGCGGAATCCATATGCTGTGGCAGGACGTTCAAGAATGCCAACTAGCTGGCCGAAGCCATCCATTCCAAGGCTAAAAAAGAGAAAAAGGAATGACAAGCTATGTTTTTCATCACACATCCACAATGCAGGTTAAGTAAGAGGCCTAGATTTTTACACCATCAAGATTCTTTTCCTGGCAGAGATAGTGATTGATGTGGATATCATTAATTTTTTTTCTTAAGGTTAATAGAGCCATTAAAAGTGTGTATAATAAAGTACTTCTAACAATGTGTGTTAAAAGTATGGAAACCTCTGTCAGTAGGTACTATTCTAAACAGAATGGAAGAATCAAGTCAGAAAAGTTTTATTTAATAAATTACTTATATATGGCTCTTAGGCAAAACTATGAAGAGATTTTACATGCTAGCAATGATCAGTAATATATTGCTAGGGAATAATAAAAATAAAACTGTAATAAAGTGACTTTTGCCATTTATAATGTCTTTTCATATGAAGATGTAGGACTAATTCCACTTTTAGTAAAAACATATTTGAGTTATAGCCGTGAACTCTCATGCAGGGCCAAATCATACCATAAGCCCATGATTAAAAGAACAAGATAAGGAATTTAACAAAATTTGAAAATTAGTCAGATTTGATCTGCAAATCCTTCCTCTGATTCCTCAATGCAAACAATTAGTAAAAGTAGATATTTCTTTTGAGTGACAGCAAGACAATTGTGGTTCAACTTATTCTATGGAAATAATAGAAACTCGAAAGATAACCTTTAGAGTTGTAAAATATGCCAAACTTCATGATTATTATTTAAAAGATTATTTTTTGGTCTATTAATACATTATTTAGAGGAAAATCTATTCTTCAGAGCCCTTTTTAAAGGTCAGGGAATTATCCAACACTTAGAAAAATGACAAAATATTTATTTTGCCAGGCAGAGTATGGTGGTCTTAACATGCTCATGCATAGCTCATGCAGTGAATGCTAGTGAGCTTGATTTCCAATCAAAGGAAACCATTTGTAATGCAGAAATGTAAACTCTGAAAAAATAAAATGTTTAAATAATTTAAGATTTGAGTTTGCACTATATAAGGAGATGGAAAGATAATTTTCTCTCAATAGCAAAAGCTGAATATGATTAAAATATATATTCATATAGGCACTAACTTCCTGTCAGTGAGATTAAGTTGACACACTTTGGAAGTAACTATTAAAATGTTAAGGTTTTAAATAAATGTGTGTATGTGCGTGTGTGTGTGCACGCGCTTGTGTGTATTAAGATGGAACTAAAGAGTAAATGTAAAGAGCCAAAATATATATAACCCATACTGGTCCAGTGACTCTACCCTTTAGGAAAATGAAAGTTCTGAAATACAAGTTTCAGGTTAGCTTTTGTACTGAGTAATCCTGGACAAAATTTATTGTTTTGGGCTCCTTCTTCAAAACTCTGTTTATAGTTTCTCAGTAGGTTGAAATTTTTAAGTCTTCATTTTATTTCGAAATAATTAAAATATAAGCACCTTTTCTTACTTTGGTCTCATGGGAAGAGAGAGTAAATTTTGTGATGAGGTAATCAAGAGGTAGCTTAAAAGATGTTTCAGAAATTAGTGGAGTCAGTGAACTAAGAGACACCGGTATCAGCTTAAAATTAGAGGTGAAGTTATTGAAAACTTTTCTCTGCAAGCACTAAGGCTAACAAGTAATCATATATCTAAAGAACTCTCAATTATATTATTGTTGATTATACTTTTTGGATTTCAACTTGTTCCTTCTTTATCTGCTTATTACTGTCTTCGACCAGTCCTTATCTTTTTTAGCAACTCCTTTGAGGTCAAGTAGCAGTAAACTTAGGTTAAACTCAAGTTAATCTTATGCTTGTTTCTCAATCTAGGGGCTAGGGCAAGATCTATTTCAATAATTTGAAAACAAGAGGCATATGTGGGACAGTGAGGAAACATGCAAAGGCACCTTCAAAACAGAGTATGTCACAGACTACTTGTTAGCAATATCACTGTAATTCTATCTAAAAGACGATGGTCCTCAGAATGGAGTTTGTTGGTGATTGGCACAGAACAAGGAACTTCTCAGCTACAATGCTGGTTGTAGCAATCCAAGCAATTGCATGGTGATCTGGTGACTAACACCATAAGGAGTATCTGGCCTTTTTGGCAGGCTGGTTCTCATTCAGGAAAGGGATTTAACATTCTCAGAGTCTGAGGCCATTCTACTTTGAAGTTGCAAAATTCTCCCCTTTTTCTGTTTCTATGGATAATAGGCAAAATATTGATCATTGTTTTCCCATGTAATTTGCCAACAGGGTAAATAATAAACTTATATATTACCTAATCCACCTAATGGCTATAACTTTCATTGTACAGTAACAAATGGATATTGTTTTTTCTTTTTAAAATATATTATGCACATTTTTGATAAGAATCTGCAGCCCCAAGTCAGTGAAAGACTGACCCTCGAGCACTGATGAGTCTGAATTTCTGAACCTGTAAATCTCTGGTCTTGAACAGTAAGGTCTTTAGGTTACTATGGTAAAAATCTATTTATACAGTCAACAGTTCACCCAGAGACACCTGTGTGTATTACAGTGTAGAGGACATCATTTAATTTGTTGAATTTCTATATACAAATATCATTTGGGGAAAAAGGAATAAAATTTGAAACCAAACTCTAAAATGATCTTTTCTGGACTTCTTCATCATGTATCACAGAGGGACTTGCTGTTTAAAGAAAAAAAACATTTAAAACATTTATGACCAGTTTGGAGAGTACTTTGACAGGTCCTGGGTCCTTTTGTATTATGAAAAATCAGCTATATCTATAGAATTAACATATTTTTAATTAAATTCACTGTGAAACATAATAGTTTGTTTCTTTAATCTCTCTTATTTGCTTCTTTCTAATATAGTCGGGGGAAATTAGGCTTTCCAGGATGCTAAAACCTGGAGATATTCTGGTGGAATATGTCGATACTTTACTTTTTTCCCTGGAAAAAGGATATAGCCTTGGTAATACTGAGCTTAGTTCAAAACCTGGAGAGTTTTCCTTTAAACAGCAGCAGACAGATTCTTCATGTAAGTTCTTGAAGGAGATAGAAACTATGAATATAAAAAGGCAGTGTTGCAGCAAAAATTGCACTTTCCTGATCTGGAAAGACTTGACTTAAATAGTGTGTATCACAGCAACTTGTATGCACTCACTAGGGGCCCTGAGAAGCAAGGAAAACTAAGCTATAATATGTCACATCTGCTCTTGCCTTATGTGACCATTTTGCTTCAGAAAACAGTTTGTATACGTGGCTATTTATGAGTACACTGGAATTAATCCAATCTTGTAGTGTGCATATCTCTGTATGTATATATTTTCCTCCTACTACTCCTAACCCACATAAAAAGTGGTGTGTCCCTCTAGATTAGTATATGCCACTATTATAGTACTTTTTCTTTACAGGATTAGTTAGTGTCATTTCACCTTTATTCTTAATGTTCAGATAACATATTTTGGACCTTTGAATTACCAAAATACAACGTCTCTTCCTGAAAATACATAATTCTGCCCCAAAGAAAATGGTTCTTGTTTATTGTCAAAAGATAACTAGGAATGTTAAGGCCAAAAAGTCAATGCCATTAAGTTTTATTTCCTAAGAAAAATGATTTTTGGGTCCCTGGAAAGAAAAATGACACATTCTTTAAGAGAGAAAAATTATATTTAAAACCCAACAACAAATAGAAAACCACATCTAGAGTGTGTTTTTTAAATAAACAAATTTAGAAATCTAAATAGCATTCAGCAAGCAGAAGACTAATTTTTCTCTAATATTTACAAGACTTCAAACACATTTGTAATAGCAATCATTATAATTCTAAACTTGAGATGATTCAGAGCAGTAAAAAAGAAATCTGGAAATGCCGAGTGATGCTTCGCATGCAGCACATTACAGGGAACGGCAGCCAGCAAAGAACCCCAGGCACTCACAGGCTCTTACTAAATTTCTGTGCCAGAGTTGACATTCCTGTAGAAAGAGAAGAAAATCACCTACCTCTGGCTGTTTGTGAGGCTTAATTAGTGCATATTTGTAAAGCACTTTGAAATCCTTGGATGAAAAGTGCTGCATAAGTGAAAAGTATCATTATTTTATTAAAATGAGATAAAAGCAACACAAGCCTTTTTCTTCTTTTAAATTCCTAAGTCAGCAATATCAACGTAGAGGAAGTAATGAATTTATTAGTAAATGGCTACAAAAAAGAATAAATGCAGGCCAAATTATTTTTTCATAGGCTCATGGAAATCTTTGACTTGGCAACATTTTAAGAAATAATCTTGACTACACTTTTATTCACAACATCCTTGACAAGGTCTATCCAGCTCTTGTCAGATAGGTCTAACACCTCCAGAAAGGAAGTGCTCACTACTTTGTCAAGGCAGTTCATTCCATTTATGGATATGTAAAATTGTTGGAAAGTTCTTTACGACACAGCTCTAAAATCCAGTTCAATTAGTCTTAGAATTACCCACTGAAACCACACAAGGAGTCTAATTCTTCTTTGATATGACTGCTTCACAACCCTCGTTTACTCAAGCCTCATTACATGGTCTTGAATCTTTACCATCTCATTTGCTCTCTGAAATCAGTTCAATTTTCTAGTGTGTGTCTTCAAATGAAGAAGCTAAAATTAACATAATACTTATGACGTGGTCTGAAATCAGCATAGAATATAAGATCCTATATCTGACCTTATACTATTGTAGGCTAAAACTGTGCTGACCTTAAACAAAAATGTTAAGAAGACATTATCACAAAGTAGCCTAATATTGACTGCTTATAATTGACTGTGTATATATGTGTGTATATATATACATATATATAACATTGAGTTGTATATAATTATGTAATATTGAGTTATACAGTTATATGTAACATTAAGTTTTATATATACATATAATTGTGTGTACACACACATTCAAAATTTTACTTATAACTACCATGCTGAATTTCATCTTTTTAGTCTGAGTCTATCTTTAGGCATTCTATTCTTCCCAAGACAAAATCATTTATGACTACATATATATAAATAGGCAACAGTGATTTTTCTTAACAACCCAGTCTTTGTGATCCATCAGGTAATATTGAAGGCTGGAATTCTTTTGGAATTATCAAGTTAAGGAATTTGACATGAGCTGTTATGGGAAGAAACTTTCCAGGATATTATAAAACTGTATGAAATTATTTCTTCATAATTTTTTGGAATACTTCATTCTTTTTGTCAATTTCTCCAATATTTTTTATTATAGAATCAAAATCAGCATGTTTATCTAAGTAGATTGTTAAATGATCATCAGGGTAATTTCAGCTTAAGGATGATTTGTCATGGGAAATTTAGGTCTATTGTAATAGTGACTCTGTATACCATCTGCCCATCCATCTATCTATCGAAATAGTATAAACATTTACTGAGTTCCTACAATGTGGTAAGCATAGTTGTTGAAGCCAAGGAAAAAACAAGGTGCTGGAAAGGCAGTAATATAAAAGACATAGTCCTTGACTATAAGGATTGGAGGCACCTAACATGGAACAAATATTCTGATAATAACCTGATGTCATACTACCCTAGCATATGTATAAATTGTTGTGGAAGAAAAGAGGAGGGCCAAATATTTAATATAAGAGTATGCTAGAGATAGGTACAAATTGCTACAGAAGAATCTTGGCAGCTAGATACTCTTCATACAAAATAATTTGGTTTTAATGCATCTGTTACTTCCTGATGTATTTTGTTATTGTATTTCTCTCCCATTACAATGTAAACACCATGGAGGGCAAGTACTGTCTTGTCCATTGCTATATCCCTAGCATCTAGTATTCTATCTGACATGGAGTGGTCATTCAAAAAATATATGAATTCATGAATGAATGAGTCTTAAAGGACAAGTAAGATTTCACAGGTGAAGAGAGACAGAATTCCTGATGGTGGAGCAGACTGAGCAACAGATAGGAGTGGCTGAAGAAAAGCAAAAGGTTTGTTATGGTTAAAGTCTTAGATTTATGATACAAGCAAGTGGCAGGAGATTAGGATAGAAAGGGAGGTTAGCACTAGATATTGAAGTTTTTCATACACCCTGCTAAGAACTGGTGGTTTCTGGAGAGTTGTCAATGGTTTCTAAGAAAGAGAATGACCTAATTCTATGTTTTATAAAGATAATTGTAGTAGGAAAGGGGGTTGAGAGGTGAAATCATGAACACTGAAGAAACTATTACAGCTGTTCAAATGTGAAGTAATGAGAACCTACAGAGGGGCACTGGTAGAAATAACAATGATCAATATGCTACATTTTACAACAGTGTTGTTATCTTGTCTCTTTATAATTTTTTTTTTAAGTCCAGGTGCAGTGGCTCATGCTTAAAATCCCAGCACTTTAGGAGGCTGAGGTAGATTGCTTGAGTCCAAAAGTTCAAGACTTGGTGAAACCCCATTTCTACAAAAATACAGAAAATTAGCTGGGCATGGTGGTGCACACCTTGGTCCCAGCTACTTAGAGGACTGAGGCAGGAGGATCACTTGAGCCCAGGAGGGTGAGACTGCCATGAACCATGATCACTACTGCACTCCAGCCTGGGTGACAGAGTGAGACCCTGTCTCAAAAAAATATATTATTTTTTTTAGTTATATTTACATGTTGGGAACTGAAACTAAAGGGGAAGAATTTCAAAACTGGCTGGAAATTTTAAAGTTATAGTTAATTGGAATGGAACAAATTTTGTCCCCTTGGTATCAGAATATGCTTCATCAAATCACTGAGATGCTGTGATGTTCCACATAGATGAAATCAGATTGTAGAAGTTTTCCTCTATCTTCTACAGGGCTGAACTATTCTGGAAAAAGAGAATATGTTCTCCTTGAAATTCTTACAATAAGAAGAGGTGTGCAGATTGAATGAAATAATGAATATAAAACAATACCCAAGTAAACAGATGTATTATTACATCGAGATCTAAATGTTTGTCATTTATAGATCAACCACTAGATGGAGAGCTTGTCTTACCACTGAGTATCAGGTACTTTTACAAAGTTTCAAAGCAAGGATTATTAAATTAAATTTCTCAGCACATTTAATATTCACAGAATGTGGCGTCCATTGCTTTCACAGATAATTAATGTCCAGTTTTACAATTATGAAATAATTTACAGCTAAATAGAAATACCTATCAGTTACATTCAAAAAAACTTTTGTGAATGTTGGGTGCCTAAGAAAATAGGTTATAAGATGCTAATTGTCTTGGACACTGAAAAATGTAATATGCATGCATGTCAAAGTACTATTACTATAATACAGTTTCTAAAATTTTTCATTGAATCAATATTAATGGCATCTTGTTTCTATAAATCTATATGTAATAAATATATATTTTAAGTTGCTCAAAGGTATTACTCATTCCTTTGGACTTAAATTTTTGTATTGTTGAGAAAATGAAATATAAGAAGGTAGTTAAGCAGTCTTCTAATAAATTTCACCAACATATGTCAATTTTAGTTGTCATTTTGCATTTAGTTTTATTCTTAATCTTTTATATACATAATTATACATTTTTCTTATATTATAATAAAAATAAATGGCTAAAGCATCTTAAAGAACCTTATTAATGAATTCAAAGTAGTATTTTTTTTTTCAAAAATCAAGGGCAAATTATATGAGTAGTGGGAGGCTGTACTTAAAATACTCATCTGAAGTTTATTAAAAACATTTTTTAAAGGACATCTGTCAGTTCTAAGAGAGAACACCTTGGGGAAAATCCTTTCAATTTAGTTACTACACTGAGATACTTCAGATAAAAACTAATTTGTAGTAATAATGAAGGGAACACGCGTAAAATAGACACTGATGCCAGGTGTGGTGGCTCACACCTGTAATCCCAGCAATTTGGGAGGCTAAGATGGGCGGATCACCTGAGGTCGGGAGTTTGAGACCAGCCTGACCAACATGGAGAAACCCTGTCTCTACTAAAAAAAAATACAAAATTAGCCGGGCATGGTGGCACATGCCTGTAATCCTAGCTACTCAGGAGACTGAGGCAGGAGAATCGCTTGAACCTGGGAGGTAGAGGTAGTGGTGAGCCGAGATAACGCCACTGCACTCCAAGCTGGGCAATGAGTGAAACTCCATCTCAAAAAAAAAAGTCACTGATTTATTCCAAATGGTAAAGAAATTCTATTTCATTGACTCTCCTCTAATTTTACTCAAGTTATGCTTATCTTCTTATACATCTTAATCTGTTGGTTAACCTGCCTCCAGAGTAATATTTTAGTGATTATATTTTAATGTGATGTTATACTTGGTAATTTTTGATACTATATCATTGCATTAAATTTTCTATTCCTTTTTATTAATTTACTATTTATTACATTTTATATAGTCTCATTGAGATTCTTAGCAACTAACTCTAATTCTTGGGCATCCTAACACTCTTGCTGTTAGAGTGCTTGTCTTGTAATGTCATGACTTTACAAAGCTTTAAAACAAGGCTTATCAAATTTAAACTCCTCAGCATATTAAACATTGATAAAATGGGATTTCCATTACATTCTCATGATTCTCTTTCATGATGGTCTTTTTTTGTTGTTCTTGTTTTCATTGAGATGGAGTCTCATTATATTGCCCAGGCTGGAGTATTAAGGCTATTCACAGGCACAATTATCGTGTACTGCAGCCTTGAATTCTTGGCCTCAAGTCATCCTCCACTTCAGCCTCCAGAGTAGCTAGGACTACAGGTGTGCACCACTGCACCGGGTTCCTTTCTTTATGTACTTTGTAATATTTTATTGTGCTGTCAACTTCATTTTAAAAAATGTCTGTTGGGTCTTGGGCTGTAGAATTATTTCTATAGAGAGGTTCTATATTTGTTTATAATATATCAGGGCCCTGGCAGTTTCACTGTCCTGAAACAATTTGAATGGTAATTACTTGACTGGGGTTCCCTGAATTAAATGTACAATGGAAACTCTGAACCCACTCATGTGCATGAAACAAGCTGTGACTTCTTTCACATGGGTGACTATCTTCCCCTACCTAGGGTCTTTGGGCACAGACAAGTTTTGGCCACTTCTCTGGGCTGGTGAATTAACATCATTTAGTCCTGTTTTCAATCAATGAGAAAAAGGTAGACCTTTGAAATTCCAGGCTTTATTTAGAGAATTCAGTTCCATCTTCCTTTACCAAATAACCCATACCTAGTTCAGTATTCCTATGGGTGTTTTTTTTGTCATTGAGGCATCCCCCATCTTTCTTACGAACTTGGTCATGTAAGTTTTTGTTACATTTTTGTCCACTATTTCCATATGATCTGTACAGGATCCCTTTCAAGTTAGCTCAGTCTACCATCTTGCTAGAATCCTTTCCATTTTATTATTATTTTTTTGAGATGGAGTTTTACTCTTTTTGCCCAGGCTGGAGTACAGTGGTGCAATCCCGGCTCACTGCAACCTCCACCTCCTGGGTTCAAGTGATTCTCCTGCCTCAGCCTCCCAAGTAGCTGGGATTACAGACGCGTGCCACCGTGCCCAGCTAATTTTTGTATTTTTAGTAGAGGTAGGGTATCGCCATGCTGGCCAGGCTGGTCTTGAACTCCAGACCACAGGTGATTCATCTGCCTTGGCCTCCCAAAGTGCTGGGATTACAGGCATAAGCCACCATGCCCGGCCCATTTTATTATTATTTATTTGTACATTCAAGAAAAAAAATTATAAATAGTAGATTCCTCTGGCTCAAAATAGGCTTTCTTGAAGAGAATAACAACTTGCAAGAAATAACTGGAGCCATTAAAAGATGTTTTATTTTTCACTATTAACAGAAAAAATGCTCTAATAGGTACCTAATGAAAATTGTCAGATATGATTATCAAGCTGAAGTGAATATTTACTGAAACCCATAATGGTCTCAGGCTTTTTTTGGCAATATTTTAATGAAGGTATGCCATCTAGTCATCTTTAACTTATATTTCTTCCATTAAGTACAAGGACTTCTTGAAATTGGCAGTTCTATACTATCAAGCAATGCCTCATTTCATACCACCAAATGTTAAGGGAACTTGCTGAGTGGCTTAAATAACCCCTAGGTCAATAAACTGAGTCATTAGCACCTCCTTTAAATAATTGTTTGTCTGTTACTGGTTCAACATTTATATAATCTGTCATAATACCTTGGTTTTTTTAAGGTACAAAAATTACTGCTATAGGCTTAAACTAGAGAATATCATGTAAGTAGCAATGTTTTCTCAGTGATAGTTTAACTATACTGTCTGGTACTGAGTGAGTTAAAGCCTGAACACCACAACTAATTACTATGTAATGCTAACCTTAGTTGCTGGTTCATTTTGAGACTCTTTAAAATATGAACTGTGTATTTTACCCCTATGCACTCTCTTAATGATTTGTTTTTTTAGACTGAAATCACTTCCAGCCATCAGTTATACTTTTGGTCTCTACATATGCACTTCTCCAAGCACAAATATTTCTTTTTCCTATTGGTCTGCCAGCCCTGTCAGAGCAAATTTCACTTTAAACTAAATGCTATGATACTTAAAACCTCTTGGATTACTCAGGCTGCTAGTGTGATCTATAACCTTCCAAGAATGACAGCTGAACTTTCCAATTTGCTTATACTGCTTGGGGAGCTAGAAAGCACATGCCAAAAGGAAAATGTTTCTGATGTTGAACAGAGAGGAAAGTTCTTGTTGGAGGTGGGGGCAAGAGACTATTAATTACTGAAAAATACTAATAAGAAATGAAAAGAAACTAAACAGGCTGTAAAGTCTAAGACCTCAAACATAATTCAAAAGTTAATACTAGTACTAAAAACTCTTTAGCTAAACTGGTTAAAATATGAAAAATAATCTTTAGTTACTGTAATTTAAGCGCCAACCAGAATCTTAAAGTGATAATGCACTATTGAAATGGACAAATTCAAAATATGGAATATAAAATTATCACAAGTGCTACACAAAATGGGCTGTATCAACTCCCCATCTTTCTTTATAAAACGGACACATCTGACAGATGAACAAAAATCAAAGAGTTAATACAGCCATCTAACATGCATGCTACGCCCACAGACATAATACCAGTCTCCCTTGTATGAACAAAAACCCTATAAACGTAATACCCGTCTTTTTTTTTTTAATTAATGTTGTTTTTGTTAAAACTCATGTCTCCAAATTCCATAAGCAAATCATTCAGTTTGGGAACATTTTGGAATAGTTTTGAAACTTTTCATTTTATTTAAGGAGGCAGACTTGTCTTTAAAAAAATCCTGAAAATCTTATCAAATGTAACATGCTTAATATAAAATCTCCAATTTATTTTATAGTCTACTTATTCATTCATGTCAATATTTTTTAGGCTAAAATAATACTCAAATTACATTTGGATGATAAATCAAGCAATGGCTGATAAAGACATTTTTGGAAAGCAAAATCAAACTAACATTTTTCCAAAATAGAGGACAAAAATATAGATAATAGAAACTATATTTAAACACATAAAAGTACATCTTTTTAAATAGCTAAGTATGAAAATTTTAAAATTTGATTCTAAACTTATAATTGCAAATAAACAAACACACAAAGGCATTTCCTTGCTTTATAAGGATATTTCAAAAGATTTATATTGATTGAGCAGTATTATTTGATGCTTTGCAGCCACTAATTCAGTAATTTCAATAATAAATACAGGTTGGAAAAATATTTCAGTTATTTAGTGTCCTCTAGAATATTTAGGATCTCAGAATACTGCATAATATACCAGAAATGCATGAGAAGAACAGATATTAAAGTAAATCTCTAACAGTATAAGCTTTCTTCATCCTTAAGACTATATTTAACTGTTACATTATGGGTTTCTTTTTTAAAAAGGGTAAATTCATTTCCTGCTCGGGTATAAGACTATAGATTGTAATATTACAAGTCTTCTGATGAGGAAGCATGGTGTTTCTATATCACCTTCAAAGAATAGGGCTAAGCACCCTTTGGCCACATATTGCACTGATATAAACAAATTCAGTGTAGACTGGAATGTAGAAATATTTGACAATTGTTTATCTGACTTGTAAGAATCATATTTTAAATTAAAATTATTCTCAAAGCAGCATTAGGAAACACTCTTTTTTTCCTTTATCACTCATGTACATGAGCATTATAAGCATTTCCCCTCTTAAGGACTAACAATTAAGTTCATGAAATTCAGCCAAATTAACTTAAGTACAAACTAAGAACTTATTATGATAACTCCTAAATTTTGTTAAAGTTAGTAGGGTACAATTACTTCAAAACTAAAATATCTGAATGTGATTTGTGTCTCTACTGATGTAACTTGTTTCACTTTATATCTGTAACTAACCTTGACATGATTTCTTTCCCTGTAAAATAAGAATAATGGCTATATCTTTTAACATCTCTATGCCTTGAGATTATTATATTTCCAAGAAAAGTACCCGCATATAGTATATATTTGGTGGTGTTATTGTTATGACATATGAAAATGATGAATACTTCCCTAGAAATGCTTAGGAAATTCTGGCTTCTGCCTAATGATCTAGACAGTTAAGGGATACTCTATCATACTTGGCATGCTTCTTACACATGCTTTCTGTTTGCCTTTACAGGGCTCCTATATAATTCATAGAGATTTATGCCTATACATAGGCATACTAATTGCTGTTGCACTAAAACAATGGCGTGGTCAATCATATTTTCCTTTTACTATAGCGAGACTGGACTGTTTGTATAAATAAGGTTATTCAATCAAAATCTTTTAGATTCTATGTCATGATTGATGAAAATAACAACACCTTTAGGGATGAAACACTGAAAGATTTCTCATTACAGGCTTTTTCATCTTATTTTACACTCAGTGAGTTTATTTTGAAAGCAGTAAATCAAGGGTAAGGTTTTTAGTTATCTCATGAAAATCATCACTTCCCACATTGTACATTCCTATACTCAGGTTTACTGCCAGTGTTGGCTTCTCTTAGAAAAGTGCATACAGGTCATGAAAACATTTAGGGTGGGGTATTTTCATTCTGTGATGTTTGTTGTCTTTGGGCTTGTGCCAACCTGACAATCTGGCACTTATAAGCAAAGCTGGGCAACTATGAGAATTCTTTGGGGAGATGGAATTGCACCATACATTTTTGAGATTATCTGGGTTTTAGACAGTATTCTGAATGAGCATATAAGTATATCTATATTAGTTACTTCAAGTATGCAGGAAAAGGGGCAAATTGATTCAATTTAAAATAACTATGGTATGTACTTGCTCATAGCAAACAGTATTCCCTTCCCTAGACTTTGTGGGGGGATAAGGTAACAAACATGCACCGTATAAAATTGTAATAGTTTCTTTTTCCCCACGGTGCATAAAAATAATGAGGTAAATTATAATAGCCTAATATTTATGAAGGCTTTGAAAATGTTTTTTAAAAATATTTTAAAAAATATTTGAAAGCTTAAAAAATACTTTTTTGATACTTTTAAGATATCTTAAAATGCTTTTTAAAAATACTTTTAAATACATTTTACAATGTTTTTAAAAAATATTTTTTGAGACTTTTAAGAACTCTTTCTTGTCACCCCAAAAAATATCTCAGCATGAAGTCTGAGCACCTATACACACATAGCTTTATAGGGTTTCTTGTGTAAATTTGAAAAGATGTAAATTTTAAGCTACAATTGCATTTTAAAAATTTACTTGCCTAACTATGTTCATAGAAGCCTCCTATCCTTTCATTTGAGGGGCTCTAAATTAGCCACTGAGACCATCTACACAAATCTGAATTCCTTTTTAAGAGCACTTTGCCTTTTAATTTCTGACAGGCCAATAGTAAGGTGCTTTGTTTTTGGCTGGAAAACCCTGAAAAAGTGGGGTATATCAACTTTAGATATGGTTTCTTCTAAAGCTAAACAAAACAGGCTTAAAATATATAAAATACATTCTATTTCTTGAAATAGAATGTTGACTTATGTTCATAAAAAGAGAATATATTCAGGAAATTATTATGTTCCTGTTTAAGTGTATTCAGAAGACTAATTATTTAAAATCTTTAGCTTATTCAAAGGGCACAAGACAGAATTTGTTAATTGTGCCTCTCTACTCTAAAATGAGACCATAGAAATACATAGCTTTTACTTAAGATAAATATACACAGATTTTACATATATTTGTAATTAACTTTAATATTAGAATAATGATTAAAAAATTACTGATTATGTTTAAATACAAAACAAAGTAGTATGAAAATAAATTATATTACAGGGCCCCACACTTGTCTCTTTAGAGCAGGTCTGACTTCTATCTAATTAATGGAGAAACTGAGCAGTTAGATTACCAAGTGATCTGGTCTAATACTGGAAGACTACATGTTAGCCTAAAATTCCTACAGGTAAATTCTGTAAGATTAAGTACATAATTAATCCTTTTAACTCCAGACATCAACTCCATTTTCAAATGGCCACTTTTTAATAACTAGAAAACCTGATACATTTTAACAAATCCTTTATAATTTAAAACTCTTCCAACGAAAATTGTTAAAAATTCATCAATAGCTATGATGTTAGTGTTAAAGGAAGTTCAAAGACTAAAATGTTTTGTCTCTTGTTCCCTTGGGAGTATCTATCTATGTAAAATGAAAAGTCAGTATTAACTCAGTAAAACTTTCGCCATGAGATGGGGAGTCATAGAAAATCAACGTTTTTATCAAGCTCTTTGATACAATGGTTCTCCCCAAGCCTCACAATTATTTAGATTACATATTTTAGGTCTTGGATGTGTTTCAAAAGAGGCAATATCTCTAATACAAAGACACAACAAGTTACTGTCTCAACTTATCCTTCCAAATGACTTATTGTTGTAATGAAGTAAACACTAGTGAATTATCAGACCATCAAAGTACAATGTTTTATTAAACAGCATATATAATTTAAAAAGTTGTATTTCAAAAATAATGTGATTCTTTGTCAAATATTGTAGTGCTTAGCTTAGAATGCTATAAAATCTGAACCTATTTACTTTTTTTCTAAGAAAATTCACATTCTTTAGATATTGTGTATGTAAGAACATACTAAAGGTCTATGTTTTTGTACCAGAAGTAAGTTAATGAATGACACACTCAAAATAGCATGGTCTTCATAAAAAATAAAGAGGGGGAGTATTATTTAAGATAATGTGGCATTCTTTTGTAAATATCATTAATTCTGTTCCCTCTAAAAATTAAGGAGAATTCAGAAATGTTTACGATGTTTATTCTACTGGAAATATTTCCAATAGAGAAATATTATTTATTCTATTTACAGTAGAATAAACATCTTAAACATCTGAGTTCTCCTTAATTTTTAGAAGAATATGTATTATCTATATATATATTACTCAAGATACTGGAATAACATAAAAGTGGGCAGAAACAGGTAAAAGACCACTGATGTCTAGATGCTGACAATGTAGTATTAATTACTTTCATAAGCCTGATAATACCATTACCCTTAAATATTTTCAAAAAAGAAAGCTGAAAGAATAATAAATAGAATGCTCTAACTCATCTCAAAAAATTATACTTTTAACCCTGAACTATGTAAGCTTCCTAAAGAGAAAGATGATTTTTTACTGACCTCTATATCCCTAGACCTCATCCAAATGTTTGTCAACTAAAAAGGTTATGAATAAAGGAAATTTTAAGTGTTAAAAGCAAATATTAAATAATTCTATATTTTATTCTACATTTTATGCTCTAAAAAGTTAATTTCACCTATCATCACAGAAACTTTAAGTTTATAAGTATCTTTGGAAATAGCAGCAATAACAAAAAAATCCCAACAGCATGTATGCTATTCTTATGATTTACTGACTACTAACAAATCATTAGTTATAACCTGGTAATTGGAAAGAAACACAAACAAGGGAACTCTATTCATTTTAAGTATGGAGTATTTGTTGCAACAGAACTTAAGCTATTGGACTTTAAAACTAATACAGATTTTTAAAATATTCTGATTATCCTCTAAAGAGCTGCTAAAAATACAACCAACTAAAGATACAACTTTAAGATACAAGTCTAAAGATACAACTTTAAAATTCTCTAAAGATATAACTAACTTTAAGATTCTCTAAAGTTATAACTATCCTCTAAAGTTACACCATCCTCTAAAGACACAACTTTAAACATTCTTAAAACAAATTCTCCCTGATATGTAAACATGGAGCCATTTCTCTAGGTATAATAAAACTGAAAAAAAAAAATTTACAGCAAATCAGCAATGAAATTGACTATAACTGAAATTATGTGACTTCTAAGCATGTATTCTACTAATCTTTCTCTATGAAAAATGTAAGACCAAGAAAATATTTTACCATTCTAGTCAGTTGGTTATTGCTATTATTAATGAGAAATTGAATACTAATCATATTATTTCTACTGTTATGGTGAACTTATAATGTTTCTTTAGGCTAGATGAAAGTAGATGGACTAGATATGATTTTATACACTTGTAACATGAAATATTGGGACATTATAAGAGTTGCTTTTGAAAATAAAAGAAAATTTTTCCATGATAGACATTGTGCTTATTATATTCAGTATAGACAGGTGCTTCTCAGTATATTTACTTACACTTGTAGTATTATAATATAAGTATACTAAGAATCCCTTAACCGGATCTTAATTATGAAGGCAGGTATCTTCCTCTATGTAAAATATAGTTATTTAAAGGCTTTTATCTTATGTAGGTTATTAAAAAAATTTTCCTATATAACATAGGTTCCTATCAACAATTTTATAATACAAAGCATATGATACTAAAAGCAGGATATATAATACACATCTACTTGATTACATATTTAATAGATGCTATGCACTGTACATTTGAAAGGATACTGACATAGTTGAAATCAAGAAATTATAAAAAAAAAAAAAAGTTCACACTGAAAACAGCATGGGAAATGGAGTAAGACATCTATGTCTGAATACTGGCTCTGACCTTTATAACTTTTATTTGACAAACATCTATTGAGAACCTAGTATATACCAGTAGATACAACTTTGAAAAAGACAAAGTTCTTGCCCATCGAGAGACTGTATTCTTGCGGTAGGAGGGAGAATAAACAAGTGAACAAAAACTACATTATTAGGTTAGATGAGGGAGAAGCAGCTTCTTTGACACTTCTGTTAGGAAAAGACTCTCTGAAGAAGTAATATTTTAACTGAGACTTGAAAGATAAGAAGAAGCCAGTTATTTAAAAAGTCAAGAGACTATTCAAGTTAAGCACAAAGGTGATGAAGTGAGAAAGAACTTGGTGAATGTCTGGGGACGAGAAGGGAGTCCAGAGTGGGTAGAATCAACAAGCAATTACAATGGGAACATTTGATGAGGCTGGCGATGTAGTTAAGTGTCAAATAATGTAGGACTTTATAGAACATGGTAAGAAATTTGTATTTTATTAAAGAAGTATGGGAAGCCATTGAAGGCAGGTAAGAAATGTGATATGGACACACTTGAAAAAGATCTGATGGCTACTGTGGAAAAAAAATGAAGTGGAAGGGAAGTATAGAAGCAGGAAAATTAATTAGGCTATTGAGTGGTTCAGGTGGCAGATGATGGTGGCACGGAATAGGGTACTAATAGTGAAAATGGAAAGAAATAGCCAAACTTGAGACTATTCTAGAAATGAAAACAACAGGACAAGCAGATGGTTTGCAGTGGAGAGAGAGGCTAATCATAAAGAAAAGGGAGATAATAAAGACTCCAAAGTTTAAAGCTTGAGCTACTGGGTGGATGGTGGTGACATTTGCTGAGATGAAAAGATTAGGGGAGGAACATGTTTATACATGAGAAATCAAAAGTTATGTTTGATAATTTTATTAAATGTTCAACTGGATATGTAAAATAGCATAAGGAATAAAAATGGTGCTGAGAGGACAAGTCTAAGCTAAAAATCTAAGTTTACAAATGGTATTTAAAGCCATAGGATCTGGATGTAATCCTAGGTGTGGTGAGTGCAGTTGGAAAAGAAGATCCCCAAAATAGGGTATGGATAGAGAACAGGGATACAGCCCTGAAGTAACCACCATTTAAATGTGGAAAAGAGAAGGAATAGCCAGCAAAGAACACTGGGAAGGAATGACAAAGGGCTTAGGAGAAAAATCAGAAAAATGGAGTATCTTGAGAGCTGAAAAGTTTCAAAAAGCAGGGTCTGGTCAACTGTGTCAAAACCAGCTGAGAGTTAAAGATGAGAATGGTCCATTAGATTTGGCAACTGGTGATTTTGACATGACTGGAAAAGTTGAAGAGCACATGGAAGTCTTTTGACAAGTTATGGATGAAGGGAATTGAGAAACAGGCAGTAGCTGGACTATGACGTGGGGTCGAAGAGTTTAACTTTGTAGCTTCTGATTTATGTTTATATGCTGACAGGAATGATCCAGTAGAGGGGAAAAGAGTGACAACATAAAAGAAGTCCTTGAAAAGACGAGAATTGGGTCTAGAGTAAAAATAGGTTGATTGGATTTTGAAAAAAAAAAACCTTCATTGTAACAGAAGAAAGGTAGGCAAAGGTAATAACAATTTATTATTGATTGAGTAGTGGCAAGTTACTTAAATCTACATGTATCAGTTTTCTTAATAATAGTGTCTCCCTTCTTCAGCTGTTGTGAAGAGTAAATTAGATAAGGGATGTAATAAATAGCTATTAACATATTGCCTGGCACTCACTAAATATATTTCAATAATTGCCATCATCATTATTGGTCAACCTATCTCATATTGTACAGAAATCTGAAACAATTTAGAGTAGCAGTCCCCCAACCTTTTTGGCACCAGGTACTGGTTGTGTGGAAGACAGTTTTTCCACAGATTGGGGAGGAGGGATGGTTTTGGGATGAAACTGTTCCATCTCAGATCATCAGGCATTAGTTAGATCCTTCATAAGGAGCACACAACCTAGATTCCTGGCATACACAGTTCATAATAGGGTTTGTGCTCCTATGAGACTCTAATGCTGCTGCTAATCTGACAGGAGGTGGAGCTGAGGTGGGAAGGTTTGCTTGCCTGCTGCTCACGTCTGCTGTGCAGCCTAGTTCCTAACAGGCCATGAATAGGTGCTGGCCCCAGAGTTGGGGACCCCTGATTTAGAGAATACCATTTAAAATGATACAATTAGAATAAAGATTGTGTATGTCACTGAAGTCTGCGTTGTTTCTATTCCTTTCTAGCAGTTTCATTTAAAACTTTACTGGACTGTTCAAGTCTCCAAAACAAATTCTTTTGAGCAATTGCACTTGTTTCAGATTTATGTGTGTGCGTGTGTGTTTTTTTAAGGAACAACAAAAACTGAAGAAAAAAAAAAAAACAATGTTTACTTCATGCAGAAATTTTCTGTGGACTTTCAAGGTCAGAATTTTGTGCAGATTTAAAATTTCAAAGAAACAGAAGTAAACTTTAGAACAGGTTCTCAAAGTCTAAAATTCTGTTTTCACCTTCTTTTTTTTCATATGCAAACTATTATGTCACAATTCAAGTAGACATAGGTCTATTTGAAAATAATTCTAAGAGTATAAGCTACATTTTGAAAGTCCAATATTCCAAGATGTATTATACTTCATACCTTCTGAAAAGGTCCTGTAAGTGCTGCACCTCTCTTTCCTCTAAACTTTTCAAACCTCTCCTCTCACCGTCCTCTTGTATTGGGGCAACTAACAACTGGCATGTCCCCAAAAGTGGATCCCCTTTTTATAGAGAGATGTGACTTTACTGTCCCCAACTTAGGAGCAGTCTTCTGAGTTCTCAATACACTTTTAGTCATTGCTTTTATAATAGTCATCTAAATCAATAAATGGGTATTACACATTTTTGATTTATCTCAACATTTTGATTTTTATGAGGATGGAAATAATTTTTTTCTGTGAAATCAGATGGCTATAACAGTAACTGCGACTTCAATCTTCTGGGAAAATATAAGCTAATTTCTTTTTATTTAATTTCATATTTCTATATGAAAATATAACCCAATATAAATATACAATACAATATATTTACCAATGACTATCACCCAAAATGGCACCCTGAGGGTGAATTTCTTGACAAAGAAGTTGCTAACTTCCTGATGCTAACCTCAAAAACAAAGCAGTAGAAAAGATAAGAGGTGTAAGTAAAAAATATATTTAACCTGTATTAAGTGAATCAGAAAATTAATGCCTCAATTGAGAGGTTTCATTGTAACAAAAAGAAAATAAATATGATTCTTTATGTACTTTACTATGAGGATGCATATATTAATGTATAAAATTCATCTTGCTTAAATGTGATTTTGAAATTACATTGATTTATTCAACAGATTCATAATATTTCCTTTATAAGGACTCATTTGATAAAATGGTTTAGTGTATGTTAACAACAATGTTATTTTTACTCTAAGAGTAGCTCTTATAATGTGGAATTTCAATTCTTTGAAATCCTTGAAATTTCCTTATATTCCCTTAAGTACAATGGTGTCTTCTCTATAATGAAAACTGAAAAATAATGTTATTACTCATTAAATAAACTCATTAAGTACAAACTTATATTGAAACTAAACATACAAAATAACCAAAGAAATAACAAACCATTTTATTTTATTTGAGGAAAAAGAAGAAAGAAACGCTTGGTCTTTTAAAATAATTAAAATAGACTCAACTTGCTGAGTCTTGGAATCTTCGGTAGTACAGGCGGACTTCCACTTGCCCTCCCCTGCCCCACCTCATGCACACCTTCTCTTAATTCATTCACATTTTAAATCTTTCCTCCAAGTTTGGCTTGTAACCACTTGACTTGATAAAGTAGGTCACTTGAAAAGGAAGAAAGCCCAATAAAACGAATTGCAAAGACAACAAGATTAAACTGATTGCGCTGTTTTCATACATTGTAGCTGAAATTCTGCAAATATGCAGTGGGCTGTGGTTTGGCATTTAACAGCATGTGATCAGTAAGAAGGAGGAAATTTTATTCTCATTAACTGTTGCAGATTTACTGCAGTGAAAAAGGGCTATGTAACCCGAGATGTGACAGTAGAGAAAGATCAAAGCCATGGACTGGAAACTAAATAAACCCTCTGGCTACTTCCTGCAAGGAAAATTCACTTTGGCAATGTAAAACAGAGCCCAGTTAAAAAGTACTCTCAATTTTATGAGCTGTCATAGCAGTTCAAGTGGTTTGGACTGGCTGAGTTTATAACATTATATTTCCTT
Source organism: Plecturocebus donacophilus (assembly GCA_004027715.1). Taxonomy (NCBI): domain Eukaryota; kingdom Metazoa; phylum Chordata; class Mammalia; order Primates; family Pitheciidae; genus Plecturocebus; species Plecturocebus donacophilus. The sequence goes on from PVKP010009570.1 coordinate 48,140, forward strand.
GTTTTTGTCTTAGATATTTCTGTAAGCAGTTTTAAAGACACCGCCCACCCCTTTTCAAAACACAACAACAACAACAAAACTCATTTCTTTTGGTTGAAACCAAGAAGGTAATCACTAAACTTATTAACGCAGGTAGGTCGTCATTTGCACATTCCTCTCTCATTTAATACAGCTTAATATTTTATTCTTAGATTTATTTGATAATATAAATTTACTTAATAATTCAACTACAATCTGTACAATTCCTATTCAGAATAAGTGCAAATCAGTTTACAGAGCCCATATGGCTCATATCTGAGGAGTGAGCTATTTTTAACAGCATATCTGTAAGGACTATGGGCAAGATGGAGAATATGGGAATTAATATTACATTTGAAAACCTATAGACCCTAGGTTTTAGCTGTTTTTTAAAACAAATATCTTAGAAAAAAAAATCTAGTTTAATATTTCTAATATAAGAAATCTAAAAACTGTTCATAGTCAAATTACATCAATCAAGACACAAATAGGCTAGATTAAATCTACCTTAAATTAGAAAATATCCCTGAGTTAAGGAGTAAGCTCAATATCATTACATTAATATTTAAAGGAAATAAAAGATGACATGCTCTATTTTGCTCCCTTATTTTCTTTGGAGAGAGTAGTGATACTTATTAATTATGTACAATTTTGTTATTCTCATTATAATATGAAGGAGCAAGTCTTTATGATAGTAATTTGCATTCTATTCCCTTAGAAAATCATTTTTGTTTTTGTTTCTTAAAATAAGAGCATTTCTTAGGTCAAATATGCCATAAGAGCAGTCATCTTCGCTTGAAGACTTTCTACTTCCTTTCCATTTAAATTTACAGCTAATTTCTATCTGTAAAGCCAACAAAAATGCAATTAATACATGTGAAAAGTATATGACCTTTAACACTAGATAATCACTCTTAAAAGGTGATGATATAATTAACTTGCCAGTCAACTGCATTAGCTTCTGTGTCATTTTTCTACTACAAAGCTACACCATAACTGATATGTTAACATTTTTAAAGGTTCCAGTCATATTTGGGTTACTTTTTAAATTTATAGACTCAATTATGCTAAATTTCTTATACTAAGTGGAAGTCCTAACGTCACAGGATCCTTGGGGCGTTGCTTCGCCAGCCAGAAACCACTGTGGCTAGTGGCGCCTTCTCCCTGTTATTTGCGCCTGCTGGGCTTGTTCTGCCCACTTGGCCCAGTAGGCTGTGCTCTGCCTGCGCTATCAGCCTGCATCCCACACCTGCCAAGGTAAGCGAGCGCAGGGTCTGGTCACCATGCACAGGAGGCATGCTGTCTGACTGGCTGCTATGGCAAGGTGGGAAGCTCCAGGCACTGGCACACACATGCTGGCTCCATGTGAGGCTGCTGCTGGACCAGATATACTACACGCAGCTTCTGCTGTGAGCATCTGCATCTGGAAAAGGGGAAACATAGTGGCACCCAGAAGCTTGGAGACATTGGGAACCGCAGAGCCCCAAAGAGGGTGTCCCAGCCCTGGCTCAGGAGCAACTAGGTCTGGGTTCTTGGAAGAGCCACAGCTCTTCTTTCCTTCTCCTTTGCCTGCAATGTGGCGAGCGGGGGCGATGTGTTTCAGCTCTGTTTGTGTTACAGCTCTTTGAGTCCTGCCATTCAGGTCCCAAGTTCTTGTTCTGCATCCAGGAAGAACAAGGTAAATGGACAATTGGAGGGTAAGCAAGGGGGAAGAGGAGCTCCATTGAGTGACAGAACAGCCCTCAGGAGACCCAAAGTCGGTAGCTCCTTTCTGCAGGCATCCCAATGAGTGTTCAGCTCTCAGCAGAGAGGAGACCTGCAGTGGGTAGCTCCCTTCGGCAAGCAAGTAATCCCCACATCTGTACTAGGCTGGCTGAGTCTGGGGTTTTTCATAGGATCAGAAGGGAAGAAGTGCATGCTGATTCGTCCACGGCTGGCCATGAGCAGGCCCAGAAAAAGTACCATAAGTTCTCACTTTGGGCAGCAGACTCCACCTGGAACTAGAAGCCTTGTCTCCAGGTTTCAGGCCATCCCTGGCTAGAAGGTGGGGTTTCACTGGGGACCCACCCCTTTTTGCCCAGGAGCCTGCCTGTTGCCATTAACATGCCATTCACGTCACCCAGGCAGCCCATACTGAACAGCCCTCAGCAGCCCCTGGCCTCCCTCCCTGAGCTCGTAGGTGCCCAAAGCTTCAGAGGGGGCTGAGGCAGTGTGTGTGTGTGTGTGTAGGGGTGTGTGTGCAGTGCTGCCCCTAGTGCATGCACACCGAGCCAGGTCACAACACTGCTGGGGCTTGGCTTCAACTTTGCTCTGAAATTGCAGCAGGTGCTGGCAGCAGGGAGAGGCAAGGGAGCGCAAGCAGGCTATTCCGAGCCTGCAGAGGCAGGAGGCTTTCCCTGGGCCTCCAAAAGCACAGGGATGCCCTGGTCTGGAGCTGTGGCTGGGTGGCTGCAGCTGCGCCCCAGGAGTGTGGGGCTCCTGCCCAGCCAGCTTGGCAGGGGGCGGGGCTCCTGCCTCTTCCCAGCTTGACAGCTTTGTATAGCTCGCAGCATCGGATATGCCTCCCCTGTGCAGCAGCTGGAGTCCCTGCAGCAGCTGCTCCAGATGGGCCACTGCCTAATAAAGTGACAATAAATTTGGTTTTATTTGGGAGCATCTTTGGGCTTTCTATACAGCTAATGTACATGCCTTCAATATTTTGCTCAGATTAGCAGATTAAAATGAACACTAACTTGAAGAGGGTAGTTCTGTCACCAACTTCTCTTGTTTCTAAATTTTCAAAAGAAATTACTTGAAATATTTTTTCAAGTCAGGACTATAATTTCTCTAGGATAAAACATCTTCCCAAGTTTCCAGGATTCTAAGCCTTGATTTGTGGCTCATACGTCTGTATTTCAGTTAAGTTTACAATTTACTAATGCTGATGTGTGATAATCTAATAAAATCTGTCCTTAAAGGTTATAGGCCCAATTTACTAATAAAACCTAATTCAGTTCTCCTTGGGAAATACAAATCATTAGTGACCAAGGAGTAGAACTGAATTTCCTTGCCTTTTCAATACTAGAAAGAAGCTGTCTCTATAAAAAGTCTAAACAAATAAAGAGAAATCAGACTAAAATAGAGTAAGCCCACAAGGATTCATTTATGAGCATTTTTAAAACAATACCATCATGTGTGCAAAAATTTACACTGGTTAATTAGTTGAATAAATGATTTGTATGAGGAATTTACTCTTCTAGACTGAGAATATCTCACATATTTCATTCCCATTTTCTATACAACTGGATTTAATCTGTAGAGAATTTAGTGAACTACTTAAGAGAATTTAAAGGTAGCGAACTAATTATTTAATGTGTTAATAAACCCTTAGCAGCTTACTTCCAAGCAAATCTAATCACCAATTTGCAGTAAACCATGTCAAATGTATTAAAGCAAACTAGGTAAACAGTATGTCGTGTTGCACAATAAAACCTACATATCTTGTTCTGAATTTTAGTAACATTTATTTTAAACTTTCTAAAGTACAGTTTACTGATAAGACTAATATATCTGCTTGTCATCTGGAGGCACTAATGATGTAAAAGTAAGAGTGTTGGCTCTTACCAAGCTTAAAGGCTTCATTATTAGCTATCTGGTTTTAGGCTAGTTCCTTAAAAATCTCTGAGCCTTAATTTCCACATTGTAAAAATAGGGACAGCATTACTCTTTGCCCTGTAACCTCACATACTTTTTGATGATCAAATAAGATATATGAAGATTTAAATGCAAGATAAATGTAAGTTATTAGTCTTCATATACTTAGATTTAGAGTAAAAAGGCTTAAACATTTTATTCTTTGAATCTTTTAGAAGGCTCCTAAGGCGTTTCACCTTCTTAACCAAAAAAGTAATTGGGACAACTGCTATGGGAGTATTCAGAAACAAAAAAAGGATTTCATGTAAAGATTGTGTAAGATCAAGACTCTTGTAGTATGAAAATTTTTATTTGCTTTGATTTTCTCATTAATTAGAACTATGTTGTAACACAGCTATTGCACTCTTGTTCTCCTGTTTTAACCACCCCACAAGATTAAGAGTAAAATGATCACTTCATTATCTTAAGAATAATTTGACTTTTTATATAATACTGTTTCTTATGGTTTTACTCAAAAAATTTTACTGTACACTTCCGCTTCATTAATAATGAAGGTGGAAAGAACTTAAAATTATTTCTATTGGTTTTACCTACATATGTCATTTATTACTTGGCTTGAAATAGATATTTACATATATTGAAAATAATGTTATTTGGATAACTGAATACAATTTATAACAAAAATTTGCATAGATCGGAGTATTTTTAGATCAAATCATATACGATACCTGAAACAGAGCAACTTTTAAAGGTAAACAGGACACTGTATTGTTATCCAGCCTTGCTGTTGCTATAAAGAGGTTCTACTGAATATGTTTAAATCATGACTTAAAATTCTATTTAAACTGAGAAGCAACTCTTGCAAACATCCCAACCTATATCCCGGTAAGAACAAGTATTAGGGACCTACATCTCATGGCACAAAAATAATGTTGTAAAAAATGTTTATTGTACTACACTCAATGTATCAATTTTCTTTGACATACAACAACTTATCAGTCTTTATTTTTATCTCTGATTATTTCATAAGGACAAATTTTTAGAGATAAGGTTATACAGTAAAAGGAAGTAAACAATTTAAGGCTCTTGTCTTTATTACCAAATGCCTTCCATAAAGGTTTTATAAACAAATTTCCATAAGAAGTGTTTCAGAGTCCTTTTATGCTCTGATGTGTGGGTATTAGCATTAGAAATTATTTGGCAACTGATAGGTGAAAATGTTATCTGTCTGCTTTATTTTGTAACCACCATGTCTAGAAAAATTGCTTGTAAGTTTTTTTGAAAGGCTTCATGAAGCATGTTTTCTGCTGAGAAAAATTAATAAGAAATTCATAAATAACAAAAACTATGATCATCTTTGGTAAAAATGTAATAACACTAAATAAAGCAGTATTTTAGTTAATGATTATTTTTAAAAGATTTTATAGATTTTTAGCAATTAGGTTAGTTCTTAGAATGCTGAACAAATGGTTGGTGTCAATGTCTATCAAAGAAAATGCTTTTGAGAGGTTCTTTTCACTTTTTTGATCCTTCCATGTAATTTCTATGCTATGGCCACAGTAATGAAGATCACTAAAACTTAAATTATTAGAAGAAATGAGTTTGGGTTATTAATTAAAAATTGATAAAGGACTTATCAAAGAAGGAATTTTGCAGACATATTTACTTTCCTCTCAATATAAAAGAATTTTTTGGCTTGGCCAAAATTAAGGATTGTAAAACAGACAACTTAATTTCTTTTTTGAATAACTGCTTTGAAACAAACTCAGATAGTTCTAGTAATATGTAGTTCTGTAAACACTGCACAATGCCTTTTAGATAGAAAATATGTAATTTTGAGGTTGCTTTCTCATGGGAAAAAACAGTAAACTAAATAGCTGGGTTTAATTAAGGCAGCCTTCAGCTAAACAAATAAGTCTAATTTTTTTTACATGTAGAATTCTAGAATTGAAAAATCATACATTAAAAAATTTCGGTAAAAGATTATTTCTTATATTTTAAAGAAATAATTTGTTAGTTCTACTCAGTAGGATTTTTTTAAAGTACAACTACTATTCAACTGTGATTTAATAGTTGAAAGAAAAGAGAGAACAAAATAGAAGGCATATGTATATGTAATATATAATACATATAATGCATTAAAGTTAATACTAAAGTATTTGAAGAAAAAAAAGAGGCAGTCTATAACACACATATAGAAAATGAAAGTGTAAGAGTCAGATGGCTCAGATAATGCACACATCTAGTTCGTCTTTGACTCCATTGAAATGATCAGTAAATGACATCACTATGCCAACCACAAAGAACTACTCCAGGCTCTCTGAAAAATATTTTTCAAGCCCCAAGGAAACCTAAGCAGTCTCTGCAATTTTTTTTCCAGTTTATGAAAATTGGATTCCTATAAAAGAAAAATGGACCATTTTTACTGCAACAAAAACTGATTTGTAAAAGCTGGAAGCAGTTTAAAAATACCCTTAACATGCGGTTCTTGTTAGTCTTGAAAAGTAAAAGTTATAATAAAAAAATGGTCCAAAAGTATGGTACGGATACATGGTACACATAACAGGAGAAAAAGCTAGTCTTGCTCCTATTATTTTTAATTAGCTTCAAAAGCAATTTCCACTTTACTTTCTAACACCAGTTCAGATTTTGGGAGGGGAATATTTACATTTGACGCTCTGTGATTGGCAACTCCACAGCTAATGCCTTAGAGCCCTAATGCATTTTGCATTAGCTCTAAATGTTGGGAAATCCTGGAGCTAAGAGGTTCAAACTGATAGTGACATATGTCTAAAACCCAGGATTCACTGTCCCAATTGACAATATCTGTTTTAGCTAACATCCAGTCTTCTTATAGAATGGAATAGATGAGTTTAACAGTTTTCACTGTTTCCAATTAAACTGCCTTGCTATATTACAAAAATGTAGGTCTTCAGATTAAGAAGGACCCCCTGACTTGGATTTTAAGAAAAATACCAATTTGAACTGTTTAAATTCTTCTCTAAATCTGGCTTAGTTTCTCAGATTTTAATACATTCATCCTATTACTGAATCTTGTCATTTTGGGAAGAAATAAATAATTTTTCTTTAAACAATTAAAAAAAACCTTTGTCATATAAATTAACAATTTCTTATTTATCACATGAATCCACTCAAACTGAAATATTAAGAAAACAGAGACTGAAAAGCCATGAGAACTGGCACTTGGCACTGTCATATTGTTTCATGTTTTATCCCACATAGTGTTATATCTCACATAGTGTTTTATCCCACATAGTTTTATCCCATTTAGTGTTATCCCACATGTCATATTGTTTCATGTTTTATCCCACACAGTTTAATGTTTTTCAAATCATTAAAAATAATGGTAATGATAAAAGTTCACCTTTTATACATTAATCATGTATTATTCTTTCTCTAGATAACTTGACAATGCTTATTTATCAAAGACATATGACAAAGAAGCAGGGAAAGAATTTATAAATCATCTGGACCATTTCCCTGATTTAAAGGAAAAACATCCAACAACTCCTAATAGATAACGTTTCCTCTTTTTGAGATATTTACAGAATCAGCTTCTTCAACATGTAAAGATCAATCAGTTAAGCTATTATTCTCTCACAGTTAACACAAATTCTTCATGTTGTCCATTAAGTCTGCTTATTCTCATCTTTACAGTAGAGATGAAGGAGTTCAACAACTTCTCTTTAATTAACTTGCATTTCTTGAAAAATATTCCTATTTTGCTTAAAATTGGTTAAAATTAAAAATTTCAAATATAGTAGTTTGAATGAGTATTATTTAGTTTAATGAGATTCAAATTTACCTACAGCATATCAGGAGCTGAAATGTAGCCATAGTTTAAAGTTTCACATTATGCAGTAAAATTATCATACTGAAATATGTGAATAACTATGTAACAATTTAAAATACTTAAATCTTTGCAGAATTGAAAAATATGCCACACTTACAGATCAATGGTTACTGTTAAAAAAGAGCTTAGAAGTCCTGTGAAAAGGAGAATCTTAACCAACCACAAATGATTGAATAAAAGCAAAAAAGCAAATGATTCCAGAGTAAGTCAGTAAAACAGAGTGTGAAAAAGAACAACTATGAATCTTTGGTTATATTATGTACTCTGTCTGTTGCTCTGCTGATACAGTTTAGGGTCCCTTTTTGTTTGATCTATTAACTACCACAAAATTTGAGGAAATTCATTGTGAATTATTTCTTCTAAAAATAAAAATGTGATGTAGTTAAATGTGATTTAAGGCCTAAAAAATTACAAAAGACAAGAGATGAAAGTCTTAACTTTCTCAGGGAAAGTTCTTTTTAAAGGGTGAACAATTCTCAAATGAAAATAATTACAATAAATGTATGACTTTTGATTTGAAAAATAGTCTATAGTAAGTTTTATTAACATTACTGGGATGTGTCTTTTGTGAAGTAAAAGAAGCTACTTAAATATTTTTACTTTTGAAAAGAAAGTAAACGTACAAAGGTAAAAGAATTTTCCCAAAGTTATTTTAAAAAATCTTATTAACAGAATGGAGAAATAAAATCTGGAAATCTTTGGACCCAGTATATAACTTGTAGAATACATTTCTCTCTCTCAAAACTTTCATTATTGTGTAAAGTAATAATTTTTGAAAACCAAAAATTAGAGATTTTGCTGAATTGAGCAAAAGAATTGTTGTTTTCTATATTTTAGTGAAAATGTTTAGTTTTTTGAAAGTCACATAATAAAAATAAAACCAAGTCTTTCTCAAATAAGTAATGCATGATTTATAGCAGTAGGTTTTCTTTAGATTGACTGTATCAGCAGTAGATACAAAAATAATGTTTGGCTAAGAGTAAACCATAAATGGCAGAATAATTAATATTATAAATGCTATAAGCAAAATTCTTCAATATAAATATTAAGATCAAATACCTAAATCACTTCCTCCTTTTCCAATTATGTTTCAGAAAACATTTGTTCAGTGAATTGTCACTTGATACAGTATTTATAATGATTAAACAGAGCCTCTATTTAAATAATTATAGCTAATATAGCCATAAGCATCAGAAATAATCGAAAGCCATATGCTTTCTAGTATTTAATCATGTGTAGCTTTTATTTCCTAAGGCACAAGGGGTTTCTTACTATGAGTATCTAGTATAAAGATGAAACAATTTTTAAAGGGCTATTATTTATTTAAAGTACACTAAAGAACACTGAACTACACCTAAGGCTATTACTACATTTCATGTAATACTCCTATGATTCTCCACCATGCTTTTAAACTTTGGGTCATGACCATCAGCAAGTTGTGAAATCAACTCAGTGGGCTGCAATTTGCATTTAAAACAGGAAATCGAATATAATAAAATATCACTGTCTATTACAGGTAGAGTACCCTTTTAAGAAATTTTTGTTTCACATGTATATATAAGTAGATACAAATATGTAAACAATTTTCATATATGTGTATAGGTAGATACATGTATGTAAACAAATATGTATGTATACATTAAGTTCAAATATGAAAGGTATTTCTTTTAATGTGAGTTGTGGTCAAAACTTAAAAATCACTATGTTATATTTTGTTTCCTCCAAATGAGGCAGCATGTTATACTGGAAAGAACATAAACTTTGGTGACACATACACCTGAGTTCAAATTTTTGCTCCATCATCCTGCTTGTGCGAACTGGTTAATCAACCTTGAGTTTTTAGAGCTGTGATTTCCTCATCAGTAAAATAGACATAATAATACTTGTTTTAAAATGTTGCTGTGCAAGTTAAAAAAAAATAAGATGAATATTTATAAAACAGATTATATACAATGGATAATTGATAATGGTTGAAATTATCATAATTAGTATCAGATTAAAATAACATTACAAGTGATCATTAAGAATTATTGCATATTAGATGTATTGTTCGTTTAAAAAATACATGGACATATCTCACACAGAAAATAGCTTATCCTAACGAAAAGTAGAACTTCAGAAGAAATTAAATTAACAACTTAATGAAAAAAAAAATAGGCTTAAGGGAAAATAAGACTATCTGTTCACTGGACTAGCTTAATGTGAAATGTCAACAGCCAGTCTTAATTAAAATATTACGCCTCTAGGAATGATACGAAGAGGAAAATATTGTTTATACTTTCTGGCAAGATTTAAAAAATCTATGATATCATTATGTAATAAAGCTGGATCTATGCTGTGGGGAACTTTATTATAATTGCAAAAGAATACTGGCCTGACATTTTTTTTTTCTTAAATATTTTACTCACACACCATCTAGGGAGAAAAAGTCTTCAATTTAATAAAAGCATCAACTTTTTAAAAATAGTGAAATCTTGAGTAATTGTTAAAATACATGTCTTGTGTTCTCATTTTATATTTTAATGGCTTTAGAAAATAAGAAACAATCTGCATTCATTAATTAGGCAAAAGTATTGTTTGTGTCAACAATCTATATTTTCCAACTTGAAGAGCATATTTTGTTTTAGATCTGTGATCTCCATTTTTTTAAATATAGAAAATGTGACTTTTTAAGTTAATTTAAAATCAAATATGTCCTTGAAAAGATTGAGGGTTTTTTTTTTCATCTCTTAATGAAAAAGAACACAAATGGAGAGCGAAGAGAATTTTAGCTTTTCAAAAGCAACAGATATCATACACTAGATTTTTCTTGGAAAACTGTTTACCTGCCAGGAAATGAATGCTGTCCAACAACATCTCCATTTTGAAGGTGGTAATCATTGAAGAAATCGGGACTTATGGCTCCTTCAGAGGCAATTAATCCATCTAGGAAGAAAGAAAATGGTAACTAGTAAAACATATGTGTAGAAAAAAGAAAATCTATCTGTCTATCAATCAACACAATAAGAAAATAGCCTGTATATTTAGTCTAGAAAGAAAAATGTTAGCATGACATGTTGTTATGCTAACATGACATGTTTCTTTCTAGAAAGAAAAATGTTAGCATGACATGAACTGAAGTGCTGGTTCACAATAATGCAGCACAGTAACTGGACATTCATTGAGCATCTACTATGTACTTGGTACTATACGAGTACAGAGAGTAATTAGACAGTCTGCTTTCAATCAGCGTATGGTCTTGTGGAGAATAAGGAAAGATAAGGGAAGCAAGGTGGGGACAGAGAGCAAGGATGGTTCAGGCTAAGGAAACAGAACAAATAAAGGCAAGGAGGTATTAAACAGCTTGGTACTGGTAAAAGTTGTATTTCACAGCTTTATTAGTATAGCATGATTAGGGAATCAGATATCTCAAATAAGTGAATTTCTAAAAAAGCAACACTTGACAGTTTAGGTGCCAAACATTAAAACACACGCACAAACTTAAATTAGAAATCTTCATATAGTTTACACTCCCTATATTCTTTATTTTATTTATTGTACTTTAGGTTCTGGGGTACATGTACAGATCATGCAAGATTGTTGCATAGGTACATACATGGCAAGGTGGTTTGCTGCCTCCATCCCCCCATCACCTATATCTGGCATTTCTCCCCATGTTCTCTCTCCCCAACCTCCCCACCCCCCACTGTTCCTCCCCTAGCCCCCACCAACATAACCCAGTGTGTGATGCTACCCTCCCTGTGTCCATGTGTTCTCATTGTTCAACACCTATATTCTTAAAATGATATACTAAATATTTATTGATTATTCAATATTCATTATAAATATTAAATATTTACAGTCCCTAGGGTTTAAAGATATATTTGATTACCTATGCTAAATGGCTCTATACTGGTATACTTTTTGAGTCATTTTTCTTTGCTTACAAAATGGTTATTTTCCTAAATTTAAGTATTTGTTATGGCTTTTTCCTGATTATAGAGTTACACTACTTTCTCATTTGTTCCAATCTAAGAATCTAGATAACCTATTTTTGATAGAATTACGAATAAGTTAAGAATAAAAAGAATCTGAGGAGAAAAAAAAGTTCCAAATGATGGCTTCAGAGCTGTTCAATGCATAGAACAAATACGTTAGTACATGGCTTTTGTAATAACTATTTGGAAAGCTTTGAGGCCTTTCAAAGTTTCCTTTGCTAAAAGTATGCTGGGTTGTTGAGTGGCCTGCAGATAAACGTTAGCTAGGTCATACCCACCACAGTGTTTATACAATTGGCACACAGCATAGGCAAATTATTCAATCACTAAATGATTATTTTATACTTAGCACATGCATAATAACACTATGCTAGGTCCTGTAGGAAATATATAAAATTATAACACATAATCTCTGTTTTTAAGAATTTAATTTAAGTGAAATATAAGACAAACACTTAAGATGCAATTAAAAATGTAGTTTATAATGATATACAGAAGGAATGGATATAAGTACCAAATGAGTATGGAGGCAGTAAAAGCTACAGAGGGGTTAGAAAATTCTACTTGGGAGGGGAGAAGGCAGAAGTGTAATAGATTTGAATCTGGAAAGATAGGTAAGGTTTAAATGATGAAATCTGCCTGAGGAGTAAGGGTCTTAAAAATTGAATGAATGGTAAAACTAAGTAATAGAGTTGGCAAAGGAATTAAGTGGGGTAATTTGTATTTCCATAAGACTCCCATACTACTCATTTGATACATATATTCATTTGTTACTCATCACATATTAATGACATATTATTTTTTAATTGTTGAATTGGTAATAGACACCTTTGGTATTTGTCCTATTACTTTACTAACTTTAAAATACTTAAGAGATTGCTTGAGTTTCTACTAAAAGTGTCAGTAATATTTAATCCAGTTTTATGTCCACTAGAAGTTAAAGTTTCTATAAATCAAAAACACCAGCTAAACACTGAAAAGCTACAAACAAACAAACAAAAAAGAAAAAGAAATCATGGGAAATGCCAAGACACCACAGACTGACAGTAAAGCAATTAAAAAAAAAAAAAAAAATTTTATATGGATTCTAGCCATATAAAAATTTGTGATTTTATATAGTAAATGTTTTAAAAATGGCTAAGATTTTGTGAAAGTGGCTAAAATGAACAGGGGTAAGAACACAAAAATCAAGTTCCTCTGTTAAATTAAAACCAAAGAATTGAGAATCAGAGTTTAAGAAACCTGCCAATATTAGAGGAACAAAGCTAAGTAAAATGCCAAAATAAAATGTATGCCACACGTGGAAAATGCATGCAAAGATATTCAGCATGCCAGTAAAACAAAAGAATTTAACACTCAGAAATATTTCAGACATAAATAAAGCCAAATGAAAAGATATCTGAATTATGTAAAAAAGTTTCTATTTATAAAATATGCCATAGTGAAGTGATCCAGATTAGGAAGAAATTAAGTAAAAATCTGACCAAATTCTCAACATCTGATTTTTGATTCAGAATGCCTATTGTCTTCAAAGGGAATAATGAGTAGCAAAAGAATAAACAGAATACAGAGCACTAGAAACTGGACAATCATCAAATAGAGATCAAATCGAAAATGTTTTACTTTAAAGATTCAGCCAGAAATTTAATAAACTCAGAATAAAACTAGTTTAATAATATAGTAAGTCTACTCTTATGTGAATTAAATAAAGAGTAAATTTATACTTCTGAAGTTCTTTTTATTTCTTTTTTAAGACACAGGGTCTTGCTCTGTTGCCCAGGCTGGAGTGGAGTGGTACAATCATAGCTCACTGCAGCCTCAAACTCCTGTGTTCAAATAGTGATGCTCCTGAGTAGCTGAGACTATAGGCAGGTGTAGCACCACATCTGGCTAATTTAAAAAATTTGTTGTAGAGACAGGGTATTGCTCACATTGGTCTTGAACTTCTGGCATCAAGTGATCCTCCTGCCTCAGCCTCCCAAAGTGCTGGAAATATGGGTGTGAGCTATGGTGCCCAACTTCATTTTTAATTGATTTTAATCACTGTGGCTGATTCAGTAAACTGCAGGTTCTACAGCGTCCTTTATGGCTTGACAAATGTTAGGCAGCACTGACATACGAGTAATCTTTCTTTACTAGAATGAGGTATAAAAATTCCATGAAAGCCTCACATCTCAAGCACCTAATCTTCTTTGGAAATATCTATTTTTTCTTAAAATCATTCATCCAAAATTAATTCTTTTAGGGAAATACTAAAAAAGAATCATAGTTTCTGATTTATTTTCCAAATAAATCTAGGAGCATCTTATATTCCTACTCTAAACTTGTTTCAAAGATACAAGGAACTAAAGTATTTCATGTAACATTTCAATGACCAGAGAACGAACAGAAAACACAGATATACACCAGAACACTCTGTAAGCTATAGAGTATTATACACATTTACATTACTCAATTATATAAAACCTTTTAGAACACAGTTATAAAGCACACCTTTCTGAGATGCCCCAAGTAAATGATAAAGACAGTTATGAACAAAACAGAGTGTATACTGGAACAATGATGAAACCAAAGCAAATCTTTTGTCAACATAGGTAATTTATCAACTTTCTGATTTCTGAAAGCCAGTTTAAAAAACTGGCTTCTAAACATTGTGAATAAAAAAAATACAAAAACTCAGTATCTTCTTATATATTATCTTGTATACCATATATTGCTACTGAAAGACAGTTGTTATTTAACTATTTTTCTTTCTTTCTTTCTTTTTTTTTTTTTTTTTGAGATGGGAGTCTTTCTTGCTTTGTTGCCCAGGCTGGTATGCAGTGGTACAATCTCAATTCACTGCAATCTCTGCCTCTTGGCTTCTAGCAATTCTCCTGCCTCAGCCTCCCAAGTAGCTGGGATTATGGAAGTGTGCCACCACATCTGGCTAATTTTTGTATTTTCAGTAGAGACGGGGTTACACAATGTTGGCCAGGCTGGTCTCGAACTCCTGACCTCAAGTGATCGATTTGCCTTGGCCACCCAAAGTGCTGGGATTACAAACATGAGCCACTGCACCTAGCCAACTTTTTTTCTTAAAGAGACAGGGTCTTGCTATTAATAATTTGCCCAGGTTGGAGTGCAGTGGCTATTCACAGGCATGATCTCACTACTGATCAGCATGGGAGTTTTGGCTTAATCACTTTTGGATCTGGGCCAGTTCACCCCTCCTTAGGGAGTCTGGTGGTCTCCAACTCCCAGGAGGTCACCATACTGATGTTGAACTTAGTGTGGACACCTGATTGGCATAGCTCACTATAAGCCAGAGCTCTTAAGACTCAAGTGATCCTCTCACCTCCCCAGCCTTCTAAGTAGCTGGGACTAATTTCTTTTTTTTTTTTTGGTAGAGATAAGTCTCACTATGTTGCCCAAGCTAGTCTTGAACTCCTGGTCTCAAGTAACCCCCCTGCTTTGGCCTCCCAAAGTGCTGGCATTAGAGGTATGAGCCACCATGTCCGACCTCTTTTTATTTTTTAAAGTCAAATTAAAATATAATGTTGAGCTCTTTGGTAAACTAGCTAAAGGTGAAACTGTGACTATATAGGAGAAAATAGATGTCACTAGTGTAGAAAATGAGAAAAAGAACTAAAATGATAAATCTTATTAATAATTTATTTGGCTATACTTTATAAGACACATCACAGAAATACATAGATAAATGAAATCTATGGTTTTTACAATATTCCTGAGACAGAGCCAACCATTTTAAGCTTCATATTCCAGGAATATATTCACATACTAAGAATAAGATTCACTACAATTAATGAAGAACAATTAAAAAATAAAAAGTCATTTAGATATATGTAGTAGCAATGCAGTTTTATAGACAATACATTTCCTTTATGGGTAAAAGTACTAAGGCAAACAGCTTCATTTTCATGATAGCAAAGGAAATTAATTAGTGACTACAATCACAATAATTTTCGACTAAGGAAAAAATACTGTAACTAAAGGAGATGCTTGTTTTGTATTTCACATGATAGTACTAAGTTGTTTTTTTAAAACACAGCAGAATCATATATATTTAACTATTAAATAGTCTGAAAATACAGAGAGTGATGCTAATGACTAGGAAATGGCAGATGCTATTTCATTTTAAAGTAAAAGATAAGACCCAGGGAATTATGAGACACTAAGTTTAACCTCTGTGGCTGAAAAGCTACTAAAGCTGTTCTTATCAGAAGCAGCCTAAATTTTCAGAGGCTTCAAAACATGGATCAAGTACTCAAACAAATCTGCAGTACTACAAATTTATCTGATGTTTTCTGATCATACAATTATACACAATAAAGGAAAGGAGGCTGATATTATCTAGATTTCCATAAGACACATCAAGAAATGCTACTGAGATTCATTTAGTCCAGGGACTATTCATGGAAAATGATGTAGGTAAAATATTTACTAAACTGAAAAGAATTGCTTGCTATAATAACTTTATATTGAGACTCACAGCATGGAATATCTACTGTCAAATGTCTATCACATCATCAGGCTATAGATCCAAAAAAACTCTAAATGTTTCTAAGTTTCGGTGTATGAAAATATATGTAATTGTTTTCTCACAAAAGTGTAAGTTTACTTACATATAATTTTAATTATAAAGTATCAGAAAAATATTTAGGATTTTCACTTTAAGAGGTTAATTTAATTTTGGAAATGTGGTATAACTTTTTAGAAATCTGTTTTGAAATTTTAATTGTATTAAAACAACAATGATGAATATTGAGGTAGTTAATAGTTTTATCTGGTTTTAGAAACTCGTAATTGATTATGAAAGGCAGCTATCAACCTTCAAAGCAAGAAACTTGATTCCAAGAATATTCTGATTTCTATTAACAAAAAAATTCATATCATATATATTTTACATCATCTTACTTCATGAATACTGAATATGTAAGGAACAGCTGCTTGCTATTACTGAACTAAGAAATTCTGTTTGGTTGAAATTAATGATCTATTCCATCTGGTTTGAAACACAAAGCAGCATTTTATAACTACTGTAAAGTTCAGTTAGGAAGAAATCTATTTAATTTTCAAAGTAGAGCATAAATTTTCCATGATTTAAGTATACCAAATACAAAAATAATACATAATATCCATGGAAAATTTGCACAATACACAAGAAAACAACATGAATGAAAATGTGAGTGGTATTATTAATGTGAGTACAATGACCAGATGTAATAGTAATTTACATAATCATCCAGTCATTGATCACATACAAATTGTTCAGATAAAATGAAACAATATACAAAATTTTTAGAGAACTTATTTGTGAACACTAAATACATAACAGAAATACATAGTAGAAAAAGAGGTGAGTCACTAATTCAGATATAATCACTTTAATGCTTTTTATCTTCAACTTGATACAGATCTTAATTATTATCGAAATCCTTTCCTTTCTCTCCTCAACAAAATGACTTCAATGAAGTCACGTTAATGTTGGCAATGGTACAAAAGAGTAAAAGCTAGAATATGCAAAAACTTACCAATCTTTGTGTCAAACTCATCCTTGGAAAAAGGTAGTATTGCAGAATCAGCAAGGTTATAATATATGTAAGATTTATGTAAACATTAAATTTTACCTTGAAAACATTAGCACAGTTTGGAAAGAATAGACAATTGCTAGCAAGTATCTAAATCTTTCCCAAAGTTACCATATAGTTTGGTAGTTTGAAACTAAAGCAAAACCATGGCAAAATTAAATTATTAAGATTAAATACCTTGGAAAATGAAAGATAAATCAATAAATTATGCATTTAGTAAATGCATAAGAAAAATGAATATTACATTTTTGAACAGAAGTCAGAAATCTTGAAGTTGTCCATTTAAGTTACACATTCTAGCAAGTAATAAACTTGTAAGAACAGTTAGTTTTCCTGCCTACAGCCTTTTATGGAGATTATATCAAAGACTAACTTGGAAAAAAATAATGGTAAGTTAATAGGTTTGCTTATTGTATATAGATGTTACAACTAAAATCATTAGAAGGCCATTCATAAACTAAAAGAAGTGCTTATTAAGCTTGGGAATGTGCAAGGCTGGAATACTAAAATCTCTATTCATAGCATGTAAATTGTTTGTTTTCACTTTGGTTATCACCTGAGTTGTAGAAAAGGTCAGGTCTTTCAAGAATATCTCCTTCATGAATGTATGGCTCAATTCGATCATCACCATACAAGTACTGCTCACTCTCATCCATCTGACGACTCTCTACCATCTCCAGCCACTGAGAGTTATGCCAGCGAAACTTTTCACTCTGAATTTTCTTAGCCCATTCTTCATCATATTCCTATTGAAAACAAACAGTCAGCTGTTATTATATAAGCTAACTCACTTGGCACTCAGATAGCAATATTTTTATCTCTTGAGAATTTTGGGGGGGGTCCTTCGTTGGGCCAGGGGCAGCATTAAAAATACCTGCTCAGAATTATTTTATATAATAGCCAACAAAAAGCAATTACATATATAAAGAAGTCTTTGTTTGGATTACCAATCACTAATGGCAATGGCAAACACTAGAAAAGTTTAAATTTCATAAGTTCTTATTTAATATTATGTAAATATTGCCAGAATTTAAGCAAGCAGTAAGGCTTCAGTTTCTAAAGAGTTCTTGTGACTATAATTAAAATTGATCTTAGAACAAAATGGATTTCAATTGCACAGTTCCACTTATACATGGATTTTTGTTCCACCTCTGCCACCTCTGGGAAAGCAAAACGAAATCCTCCTCTTCTTTCTTCTCAGCCTATTCAATGTGAAGACAATGAGGATGAAGATCTTTATGATGATTCACTTCCACTTGGTGAACAGTAAATATAGTTTATTTTCCTTATGATTTTCTTAAAAATATTCCTTTTTCTCACTTTATTGTAAGAATACAGTATATAATACATATACAAAATATATGTTGTTTATGCTATTAGTTTAAGTTTTGGGGGAGTGCAAAGTTATACATGGATTTTCAACTGTGTGTGGGAATTGGTCCCCTAACACTTGTGTTATTCAAGAGTCATTTGTGGCACTAATGACAGGTAGTTAGCATAAAATGACATATTGTGCTGTATCTTTTAGTCTAGATAACATTAGGGGGAAAGTACTATTAAAGTATTGCTTTAGCTGCTAAAATGGTTTTCTACAGAAAACAAATAACAGAACTGAATTTTTGTTCCAACCACAAATTAATGATCTTGTCTTATTTAGTTGTAATTATTTCTTTAAATGTTTCTTGTTTTGATCATAAACTCCTGTGGAGCAAGACTGGGTTATTCACTGACAAGTGTATCTGTAACACTTGTCAGAGAGGAAGTTCTTGGTGAATGGTTTTGAAGGACAAACAGGCAAATTAAGGTAACCTCCAGCCAGAACTTCTCCATCTTCTACTTGTCTCATAGGCTGCAGCTACTTCTGATCAGTGCACTGATTTAAACATGGATAACAGAAATGATAGCAGGGATAGAAAATACAAGGCTTCAGATATTTTATGTCATTGTTAGGGTTCTTGGTTTTAAATTCCTCTGTCATATCTTTAAACACATTTGGTTACAGTTGTCTAAAAAGGAGTTAGAGGAATGCAGGGTAATAGCACTATTAAGGCAAACACAAAAATTAAGAGGTAGACTAAATACATACTTTAGTTAAATGCTGGGCAATTTTCAACTCAAGCTGAGACTCAAATCAAAATGGCTATCACAGAATACATTTCTGGGATATAAAAATAAAATCTGAAATTTTATAATAAATATAATTATTATTGTAATTTTCTCGTTACAAGTTTAACCTGTTCAATTTTAAGTTTCACACTCTCAGCAAATCCCAGCAGTGTCAGTTGTCAGACTGTGTGTTCTATACTGTATATTTAAAAAACATATGGATGCTCCCTTTCAACTGAAGTTGGAGAAGGTAGAGGATATTTTTTGCCTATAGTACTGGTAGTGACAATTTTGCTACCAAATTATGAACTTTGTTTTCTATTTTTATTTTAGGTTCAAGGATACATATGCAGGTTTGTTACATAGGTAAACTGTGTGCCATGGGGGGTTTGGTGTACAGATTGTTACCCAGGTAATAAGCATAGTACTCAATAGGTAGTTTTTCAGTCCTCACTCTCCTCCCA
>PVKP010009571.1:0-67778 GCA_004027715.1 Plecturocebus donacophilus
TTAACATTTCGTTAAATCTTCTTTCAAGGTTCTTAGTTTCTTTGCATTGGGTTAGAACATGTTCTTTTAGCTCACAGAAGTTTCTTATTATCCACCTTCTGAAGCCTGATTCTGTGAGTTCATCACACTCATCCTCCGTCAAGCCTTGTTCTCTTGCTCAAGGGGAGCTGCAATCCCCTGTAGGAGGAGAGGCATTCTGATTTCGGGTGTTCTCAGCCTTTTTGCACTGGTTTCTTCCCATTTTTGTGGATTTATCCACCTGTCATCTTTGTAATTGCCCACTTTCAGATTGGGTCTCTGAGTGGACATCTGGCTTGTTAGTTATTAAGTTTTTTCTGTTTCTTAGTTTTCCTTCGGGGGGCGCTCCTTCCCCACAGAGCTGGACCTTCCCGGGTTCAGCTGTGCTTGCTCTCGGTCCTCAGTGCTTCCAATTGCTGTTCTCCTTGTGGGGATGGGACCAGCGGAGCCTTTGGGCACCCAGTCCTGTACACTCCGCACTGAGAAGCGCCGTGCTGGCCAAAAGAGTCGCGCTGACGACCCGGGTGGCTCCTTCGCTGGGAATCTCCCAGTCTGTGGGCATCAAAAATTCGTCTGCAATTGCAGCATCCACTCGCTCTCTGCGCTTTCCCTGGGAGCTACAATCCTGAGCTGCTGCTACGCGGCCATCTTGGATCTTTCTCCCATCACCCAGCTATTAAGCCTCGCTCTTAGTTATTTTTCCTCATCTCTCTCCTCCCACCCTCTATACTTTGATAGGCCCCATATGTGTTGTTCCCCTCTATATGCCCATGTGTTCTCATCATTTAGCTTCCACATATAATTAAGAACATGCAGTATTTGGTTTTCTGTGTATGCATTAGTTTGCTAAGGATAGTGGCCTACAGCTCTGTCCCTGTCCCTGCAAAGGACATAATCTCATTTATTTTTATGGTTACATAGTATTTCATAGTTAATATGAACCACATTTTCTTTATTCAGTCTGTCATTGATGGGCTTTTTGGTGGATTCCATGTCTTTGCTATGGTGAACAGTCTTGCAATGAACATACATGTGCATGTGTCTTTATAATAGATGGATATATATTCCTTTTGGTATATATTCAGTAATGGGATTGCTGGGTTGAATGATTTCTATTTTTATGTCTTTGGGTAATCACCACACTGTCTTCCACATTGGTTGAACAAATTTACAATTCCACTAACAGGGAATAAGTGTTCCTTTTTCTCTGAAACCTTGCCAGTATCTGTTATTTTTTGACGTTTTAATAGTAGCCATTATGACTGATGTGAAATGTTATCTCATTGTGGTTTTGATTTGCATTTCTCTAATGATCAGTGATATTGAGTTTTTTCTCATATGATTGTTGGCTGCATGTATTTTTTCCTTTGAAAAGTGTCTGTTCATGTCCTTTGCCCACTTTTTAATGTTTTTTTCCTTGTAAATTTTGTTAAATTCCTTATAGATGTACTGTATTAAACCTTTGTTCGATACATAGTGTGCAAAATTTTTCTCCTATTCTGTAGGTTGTCTCTTTACTCTTGATAATTTCTTTTGCTGTGTAGAGCTCTTTAGTTTAATTAGATCCCTTTTGTCAATATTTGCTTTTATTGCAATTGCTTTTGGCATCTTTGTCATGAAATCTTTGCTTGTTCCTATATCCAGAATGGTATTGCCTAGGTTGTCTTCCAGGGTTTTATACTTGTAGGTTTTACACTTAAGTCTTTAATCCATCTTGAGTTAATTTTTATATATGGTAGAGGGAAGGGGTCCTGGTTTCAATCTTCTGCATATGGCTAACCGGTAATCCCACCACCATTTATTGAATAGAGAATCCTTTCCCCATTGCTTTTGTCAACTTTGTTGAAGATCTGATGGATGTAGGTGTGCAGCATTATTTCTGGGTTCCGTATTCTGTTCCATTGATCTATGTGTCTTTGTACCAGTAGCATGCTGTTTTTATTACTGTAGCCATGTAGTACAGTTTGAAATTGAGTAGCATCATGCCTCCAGGTTTGTTTCTTTAGCCTAAGATAGCCAAGGCTATTTGGGCTCCTTTTTGTTTCATTTAATTTTAAAATAGTTTTTTTTTGTGTGTGTCTAATTCTGTGAAGCATCTCAGTGTTTGTTTAATGGGAATAGCATTAAGTCTATAAAATGCTTTGGACAGTATGGCTATTTTTACAATATTGATTCTTCCTATCCATGAAAATGAAATGTTTTCCATTTGCTTGTGTCAACTCCGATTTTTTTAGTAGTGTTTTTAGTTCTCCTTGTAGATACTTTTCACCTCAATTACCTGAATTCCTAGGTACTTTATTCTTTTTGTGGCAACAGTGAATGGGAGTTTGTACCTGATTTGCCTTGTGGCTTGACTGTTTTTGATGTATAGGGATGTTAGTGATTTTTGCACATTGATTTTGTATATAGAGACTTTGTTGAGATTGTATAAACAACCTCAAAAACTTAAGAAGCTTTTGAGCTGAGATGATGGGATTTTCTAGATATAGGATTATGTCATCTGCAAACAGGGATAGCTTGACTTCCTCTCTCCCTATTTGAATGTCTTTATTTCTTTCCCTTGCATAATTGAACTGGCCAGAACTCAGAACACTATGTTGAATGGAATTGGTGAGAGAGGGCATCCTTGTTTTGCTCCAGTTTTCAAGGGAAATGCCTCCAGCATTTGCCTATTCATATTATACTGGCTGTGGGTTTGTCGTAGTTGGTTCTTATTATTTTGAGTTATGTTCCTTCAATACCTAGTTTATTCATAGTTTTTAACATAAATGTGTGTCAAATTCTATTGATAGCCTTTTCTGCATCACTGACATTATCATGTGGTTTTGTCTTTAGTTCTGTTTATGTGATGAATCACACTTATTTATTTGTATATGTTGAATCAACCTCATATTCCAGGAATAAAGCCAATATGATCATGGTGTATAGTCTTTTTGATATGTTGCTTGATTTGGCTCACAGATATTTTGTTGACAATTTTTGCATCAGTATTCATTAAAGATATTGGCCTGAAGTTTTCTTTTTTTGTTTTATCTATGTCAGGTTTCTGGTATCAGGATGATGCTGGCCTTGCAGAATGAGTTAGGGCAGACTCCTTTCACTTCAATTTTTTGAAATAGTTTCTATAGGAAGGCTACCATGTCTTCTTCATACACTTGGTAGAATTCAGCTGTGAACTGGTCTGTTCCTGAGCTTCTTTTTGGTTGGTATGCTATTTATTACTGACTCAGTTTCAGAGCTCATTTTTGGCCTGTTCAAGGATTCAATTTCTTCCTTTTCTGGTCTTGGGAGGACATATGTGATTTTCTAGCTTATGTGCATAGAGTGGTTCATAGTATTCACTGATGGTTATTTTTATTTCTATGTGGTCAGTGGTAATACCACCCTTGTCATTTCTGATTGTGTTTATTTGAATCTTCTCTCTTTTCTTCTTCACTAGTCTAGCTAGAGGTCTCACTATTTTGGTTTTTTGTTTTGTTTGTTTTTTTCGTTTTTTTTTTTTTTTAATCAAAAAACAGCTCTGGATTTGTTGATTTTTTGAATGTTTTCTTTTGTGTGTGTCTCAATCTCCTTCAGTTCAGCTCTAATTTGGGTTATGTATTGTCTTCTGGTAGCTTTGGTTTGGTTTGCTCTTGGTTCGCTCTTGGTTCTCTAGTTCTTTTGGTTGTGATGGTAGGTTGTTAACTGGAGATCTTTCCAACTTTTTTGATGTCGGTGTTTCAAGCTATAATGTTTCCTCTTAACACTGCTTTAACTGTGTCCTAGAAATTCTGGTATCTTGTTCCCTTGTTCTCATTAATTTCAAAGAACTTCTTGATTTCTGCCTTAATTTTATTATTTATCCAAAAGTCATTCGGGAGCAAGTTATTCAATTTCCATGTAATTGTATGGTTTTGAATGAATTCCTTATTCTTCATTTCTAATTTGATTGCAGTGTGGTTTGAAAGACTGTTATGATTTCAGGTCTTTCACATTTGCTGAGGAGTGTTTTACTTCTGATTATGTGATTGATTTTAGAGTATATGACATGAGGCAATGAAAAGAATGTATATTTTGTTGTTTTGGGGTGGAGAGTTCTCTATATATCTATCAGGTCCATTTGATCCAGTGATAAGTTCAGATCCTAAATATCTTTGTTAATTTACTGTCTCAATGATATGTCTAAAATTATCAGTGGGGCATTAAAGTATCTCTCTATTATTGTGTGAGATTCCAAGTCTCCTTGAAGGTCTCTAAGAACTCGCTTTATGAATCTTGGTGTTCCTGTGTTGGGTGTATATATATTTAGAATAGTTAGATCTTGTTGAATTTTTTTTCCATTATGTAATGCCCACCTTTGTCTTTTTTGATCTCTGTTGATTTAAAGTCTGTTTTATTAGAAACAAGGACTGCAACCCCTGTTTATTTCTGTTTTCCATTTGCTTGGCACATTTTTCTCCATTCATTTCTTTTGAGCCTATGTGTGTCATTGCACGTGAGTTGGGTCACTTGAAGATAGCAAACATAATGGGTCTTGGTTCTTTATGGAGCTTGCCACTCTGTGTCTTTTAATTAGTGCATTTGGCCCATTTACATTCAAAGCTCATACTGATATGTGTGAATTTGATCATGTAATTATGATGTTAGCTGGCTGATATGGTTTGGCTGTGCCCCCACCCAAATCTCAACTTGAATCATATCTCCCAGAATTCCCATGTGTTGTGGGAGGGACCCAGGGGGGAGACAATTAAATCATGGGGCCAGTCTTTTCTATGCTAGTCTCATGATAGTGAGCAAGTCTCATGAGATCTGATGGGTTTATCAGGTGTTCATGCTTTTGCTACTTCCTCATTTTCTCTTGCTACTGCCATGTAAGAAGTACATTTTGCCTCCCACAATGATTCTGAGGCCTCCCTAGTCATGTAGAACTGTAAGTCCAATTAAACCTATTTTTCTTCCCAGTCTTGGGTATGTCTTTGACAGCAGCATAAAAATGGACTAATACAGTAAATCACAACAAGTAGAGTGGGGCACTGTTGAAAAGACAACTGAAAATGTGTTGATGACTTTGGAACTGGGTAACAGGCAGAGGTTGGAACAGTCTGGAAAGCTCAGAAGAAGACAGAAAAATTGGGGAGTGTTTGGAACTTCCTAGAGACTTGTTGAATGGCTTTGACGAAAATGTTGATAGTATATGAACAATAAGGTCCAGGCCGAGGTGGTCTCAGATGGAGATGAGGATCTTGTTGGGAACTGGAGCAAAAGTAATACTTGTTATGTTTTAGCAAAGAGACTGGTGGCATTTTGCCCCTGCCCTAGAAATTTGTGGAACTTTCAACTTAAGAAAGATGATGGAAAAGATTTCTAAACAACAGAACATTCAAGAGGTGACTTGGGCACTGTTAAAAGCATCTGGTTAGAAAGAAAAAGAGCATAAACATTTGGAAAATCTGCAGCCTGACAATGTAACAGAAAAGAAAACCCATTTTCTGGGGAGAAATTCAAGCTGGCTGCAGAAATTTTCATAAGTAGCAAGGAGTCTAATGTTAATCCCTAACACCATGGGGAAAATGTCTCCAGGCCATGTCAGAGACATTTATAGCAGCCCCTCGCATCACAGGCCCAGAGGCCAAGGAGGAAAAAGTGGTTTTGTGGGCTAGGCCCAGGGTCTTCATGCTGTGTGCAGCCCAGGGACTTGGTGCCCTGTGTCCCAGTTGCTCCAGCCATGGCTGAAAGGGGCCAACATAGAGCTCAAGCTGTGGCTTCAGAGGGAAGCCCCAGGCCTTGGCAGCATCTACATGGTGTTGAGCCTACGGGTGCACTGAAGTCAAGAATTCAGTTTTGAGAACCTCCGCCTAGATTTTAGATGTTGTATGAAAACTCCTGGATGCCCAGGCAAAATTTGTTGTAGGGCTGGGGTCCTCATGGAGAACCTCTGCTAAGGTAGTACAGAAGGGAAATGTGGGGTCAGAGCCCCCACACAGAATCCTTGCTGGGACACTGCCTAGTCGAGCTGTGAGAAGAGGGCCACCATCCTTCAGACCTGAGAATGGTAGATCCACTGACAACTTGAGCCATGCACCTGGAAAAGCTACAGATATTCAATGTGAGCCTGTGAAATCAGCCCAGAGAGAGACTGTACTCTGCTAAACCACAGAGGCAGAGCTGCCGAAGAACATGGGAACCCACCTTTTGCAACAGTGTGACCTGGATGTGAGACCTGGAGTCAAAGGAAATCATTTTGGAGCTTTAAAATTTAACTGCCCCACTGGATTTCAAACTTACATGGGCCCTGTAACCCCTTTGTTATGGCCAATTTCTCCCATTTGGAATGGCTGTATTTACCCAATAGCTGTACCTTCATTGTATCTAGGAAGTAACTAGCTTGCTTTTGATTTTATAGGCTCGTAGGTGGAAAGGACTTGTCTTGTGTCAGATGAGACTCTGGACTGTGAAATTTTGTGTTAGTGCTGAACTGAGTTAAGACTTTGGAGGACTGTTGGGAAAGCATGATTGGTTTTGAAATGTGAGGACATGAGACATGGAGAGGCTTGGGGTGAAATGATATGGTTTGGCTGTGCCCTCACTCAATTCTCAACTTAAATTGTATCTCCCCAAATTCCTACTGTTGTGGGAGGGACCCAGTGGATGGTAATTAAATCATGGGGACTGGTCTTTCCAGTGCTATTCTTGTGACAGTGAATAAGTCTCACAAGATCTGATGGGTTTATCAGGAGTTTCCACTTTCGTTTCTTCCTCATTTTCTCTTGCTTCTGCCATGTAAGAAGTGCCTTTTGCCTCCTGCCATGATTCTGAAGCTTCCCTAGCCATGTGGAACTGTAAGTCCAATTAAACCTCTTTTTCTTCCCAGCCTTGGGTATGTCTTTGTCAGCAGCATGAAAATGAACCAAAACACTGGTTATTTTGCATAGTTATTTATGTGGTTACTTTAAAGTGTCACTGGTCTGTGTACTTCAGTGTGTTTTTGTAGTTGCTGGTAATGGTCTTTTTCCCCCTATATTTAGTGCTTCTTTCAGGAGCTCTTGTAAGACAGGTCTGGTGGCAATGGTTTCCCTCAGCAATTGCTTGCCTGAAAAGGATCTTATTTCTCCTTCACTTATGAAGCTTATTTTGGCTGAATATAAACTTCTGGGTTGGATTTTTTTTTAAGAATATTGGATATTGGCTCTCACTCTCTTCTGGTTTGTACAGTCTCAGCTGATATGTCCACTGTTAGTCTGATGAGCTTCTCTTTGTAGGTGACTTGACCTTTCTCTCTATCTACTTTTTTCATTTTTTTCTTTCATTTCTACCTTGAAAAATCTGATGATTATGTGACTTTGGGATGATCGTTCTGTGGAGTATTTTACTTGGGTTCTCTGCATTTCCTGAATTTGAATGTTAACCTCTCTAGCTAGGTTGAGGAAGTTCTCATGGATGATATTCTAAAATATGTTTTCAAAGTTTGTTCTATTCTCATTTGTTTCAGGGACACCATTGAGTTTTAGATTTGGTCTGTCTTTTCGTAATCTCATATTTCTTGGATATATTTTTCATTCCTTTTTATTCTTTTTTTCTCTCATTTTCTGTCTGTCTTATTTCACAAAGTCAGTTTTCAGGCTCTGAGATTCTTTTTCTGCTTGGCCTATTCTGCTATTAATACTTGTGATTGCATTATAAAATTGGTGTAGTGTGTTTTTCAGCTCTATTGGGTCAATTATGTTTTTTTCTATATAGTCTATTTTTTTATCACCTCCTTCATTGTGTCATCATAATTATTTGCTTCCTTGCCTTGGGTTTCAGCATACTCCTATAGCTCGTTATCTTCATTTCTATCCATATTCTGAATTCTATTTCAGTCATTTCACCCTTCTCAACCCAGTTCAGAACCCTTGCTGGAAAGATGATGCAGTCATTTGGAGGGAGGAAGACACTCTCATTTTTTGAGTTTCAGCATTCTTGCATTGATTATTTATCATCTTTGTGAGCTTATCTACCTACAGTCTTTGAAGTTCCTGACGTTTGAATGGTTTTTCTTTCTTTTATCCTATTTGATGACCTTGGGGATGTGATTGTGATATAAGGTAGATTCAGCTGACTGTCTTTGTCTTTGGGAGATTTTAGAGGGCCAACATTCAGCTCCCAACCCCTGGACTATGAGCCCTAATTCTTGGGGACTTGTATTGGGCTCTGACACTTTTCTCTGGCTCCTCAAGGTTTAGAATCCACTGCACTGTGGGAACCAAAGTGCAGCAGCTGTAGCAGAGTGCTAGCAGGTGCTGGGTTTCCTACCATCTTGTGGGCATACACCACAGTGATGGAGGTGTTGCCTTATTTTTACAAATCTCTGCAGCCTCCTCAACCTTCAGCAACCACCACACTGATCAGTCAGTAGCCATTAACATAAAGGTAAAAACTTTCACCAGCAAAAAGATTAGGACTCATTGAAGGCTCAGATAATTATTAGCAATTTTTAGCATTAAAGTAAATAGCTATCTTTAAATTAAGGTATACATTTTTACACACAATGCTGTTATACATTTAATAGGTTGCAGTACGATATAAACATAAGATTTATATGCACTGAGAAAAATGTGTCTGATTTACTTTCTTGAAATATTCACTTAATTGTGGTTGTCTAGAACTGAATCTGCAATATTTTCAAGATATGCCTGCATATCTTTATCTAAATAATAGAAATATTTAGAATACAATGCTGAAGCCTTTTACATATGTTGATAAACATTTTAATCAAGACTCATTAGGATTAAGCATTTTCTTCTTCTTTGAGGGTTTTGAATTATTACAAACTAGTCCAGTTTCCTGATAGAACTGTCATATCATAGGCCACTGTGGGTGTTGTTCTAGGACAGTTTCCAAATACAGGTGTGTGAATCTATGCTGGTCCAAAGTAAGATTATCACCAATCTGTGGTTATAGCTTTAAAAACTGAATAAGGAACTTATACAGAGAAAGAGAAAGATAGAGAGTAAACTCTTCTGTCTTGAATATAAGGTGCCAGGTTCTGTTCCTAAGAACTTTATATATTAATTTATTTACTCCTCATAACACACGGCACTGTTTCTTTTCTCCTTATAAACCTGAAGAGATTAAGTTAGATAACTTGCCAAATATACATAAAATATATACATGTGGCTGTAAGTTTGCTACATGTCCTTTCTTGCAACAGTTCATTTATTCTATGTCTAAGTCTTTCCTACTTCTTATATTTTTAAAAATATTTTAAGTTTTGAAATGATTGTAGTAATAGATGATGAATGTAAGCTAACATAATCAGATTGTGTGAAATCGAAAAATCTGGGTGTAACTGCTTTAGAAATGTATCCCAGTCTAGAGTTTCTCTGAAATTTGGGGCTTCAGGCCTTAAGTGCTACTTAGCATTAAAAAGCTTTTAAACACAAAGCTTCTCTGTGAGCCTTCTGGTGGTTCACTCATGAAATGAGAGACAATTCAGTGTGGCTTTTTTGATGACACACTGGATTTCCATCTAAGCTTCCAATTCAATTTGCACTTTAATTACAATTGAACTGCTACTTTAATTTGAATTTAGTTTTATCATTTGTAACTTCACTCAATGGCAGCAGAGGTCATTCCAGAGACATGGTGAAGGCAGTGACCATGGCAAGGGCCTTTCCCATGTCCATACCATAGTGTTAGCAGCAGGAACTGAGCAAAGCATACCTATGCTATTCTTTTGGCTGGGAGCCAGGTCAGATTGAAACATTGAACTACTTGCAACCTTGCAAGCATTGTGGGGCTGCAGAGACATCTTACTTTGTGCTAACCATGAAGTCTTCCTTCTCTTTAGATATGGTTTACTGAACTTTGTCACATTTTAAGTCAACCCCTCACTTTAGTGGGTGGTAGGTTGGGTATATGGCTGTTATCTCACTCTGATCTGACTTTTTATCCTGGTCATATATTGCTGTCTTTTTTTTCCCTTTCCTAATGGAGTAGCTGCTGCTATATGTACCACAGGATAATAGCTATTATTTATATAGCAATTTTCATCTTCAATGTACATTACAAATACTAACACATTAATCCTCAGGAGAGAAGTATTATATAATGCCTCAAGCAAATATCCACCCCTTTTATTTCCAAATGAATTGAGTAGGTTCATGAAATATAATCAATGGATCATCAGTATTAGTTGGAATGGTGTTACACAAAATGATCCACTAGCACCAGAGTTAATGAGTGATGGTCACAGGTTCAGCTTGAAGTGTATCACTGGAGTCCCTGCAGGGGAGGTACTTGCAAAACAATCTTCTGCTTTCTGGTCTCAGAGGACTTCCCTTAATAATGACTGACATTTCTTCACAGCTTCTAAATGGGGCCAGCTGGCACTATGCAGGGTTCTCAGGTATGGTGGATTGTTTTGCTTTACTCCATCTGTCAATGCTTTCTGAGAGGGCATATTTTACTATGAAAATATTTTTATAAAACCAGCAATAAAGTATTATCATTATCCTTGTATCACGTCCAGGTCTTACTCCCTCCTGCCTCACTCTCCACTGTTCGCTTGCATTACACTCTCTCAGCCCAAACACACACACACTAAGAGTTTCAGGATTTGAAAGAAATAAAGTGCCAAGTAAAATAGCTTTTCATCTTATTCTGAACATTTCCCTGGGTATTTTTCAAGTGGCCCATTGTTATACAGAACATTCCCTAATTGCATTGTCTCTTTCATTTTATTGCTATGAGGTGAGAAGGAGCTATTGTACCAGAGTTTAAGGGAAGGTGGAAATGGTTGAAAGTGAGAGCAAATCTGCAACACACAATTAAATAAAATCTGAATTTACTTAACTCTTTTGTTGATGCTCATGGTTAGCCATAACATGACTTAGATAATTATACTTGAAATACCTCACCTGACTCACCTTTCTGATTAGCCCGTATTTCACCTCTTGGCAATATGTTACACCATGCAGGACAGGAATTTTAAAGGGGCTTCCATTTTGAGCTTAAAACCTTTTTCTCTTTAAGAAAATTCCATACCTTAAGCAACTAACTTCACAATGTGCAACAGACATTCTAGACAGCCAAATTCTTTATTTAATTTTTAATTACACTATGATACTACCTAAAATGTGCATTACTATTTCATTATTATTTTTATATAAATCTTCTCTGTGTTTTTGAAAGCAATAAGAATGAACTTGCAGTAATCACAAGATAGGATGTCAAATATCAATATAATTTATGATGTAAAAATAAAATAGATGTACAAGTTTCGGAATCGTGGGTATTATTTTGGCATAGAGGCAATATGAAATAATATTAGAAAACTCGACATTTTTAAGAATTTCATTTAGCGCCCAGAAACGTCCTATTTATGGATGTATAAAGGTATAAGACCAAAAGAGAATTAATTTTAAAAGAGCTAAGAAAAGGTAGACAACTGTACTCACTCTCTTCAGAAAATCAGCCCCAGTATTTTCGTAGGTCAATAGCTTCAAGATTTAGTTTCTAGATAATTTTTCATTGAGTTAAACATCCAAAACCAGCAGTTTTAGATTTGATGTACCAATGTAAATCCCCTGTTTTTGTTGGTGGACTTGGCTTTCAGGCTCCATTTTTATTTTACTTTATTTTATTTATTATTTTTATTTCAATAGCTGTAGAGGTACAAGTGGTTTTGGTTATAGGAACGAATTGTACAGTGGTAAAGTCTGAAATTTTAGTGCAACTGCCATCCTAGTAGTGTACATTGTACCCAATAGGCAGTCATCCCTTTTCTCCCTCTTTACCCTCCCTGCTTCTGAGACTCCAATGTCCATTATACCGCTTTGTATAATCTTGTATATCCATAGTTTAGTTTCCACTTGTAAGTGAGAACATGTAGTATTTGGTTTTTAATTCTTGAGTTACTTCCCTTAGAATAATGGCCTCCAGTTTCATCCAAGTTGCTGCAAAGGATATTATTATTATTATTATTATTATTATTATTATTATTATATTGCTGAGTAGTATTACTTGCTATACCACATTTTCCTTATCCATTCATTGGTTGATGATAATTTAGGTTGATTCCATGTCTTTCCAATTGTGAACTGTGCTGTGGTAAACACATGCATGCAATTGTCCTTTTGATATAATGACTTTTCCCCCACCTTTGGATAGATACCTAGTAGTGGAATTGTGGAATCAAATGCTAGATGTACTTTTAGTTCTTTGGGAAATTTCCGTGTTTTCCATAGAGATTGTAATAATTTGCATTCTCACTAGAAATATGTAAGTGTTCCTTTTAATGACATCCTTGCCAATATCTATTGTTTATTGACTTTTTTGTAATGGCCATTCTAGCAGGGATAAGGTGGTATCTCATGAGGATATAATGAGGGAAACGCACATTAAGTGACATTGAGCGTTTTTCATGTTTCTTGGACATTTGTGTATCTTCTTTTGAGAAATGACTATTCATGTCCTTTGCCCAAGTGTTAATGAGATATTTTTTTCTTGCTGATTTGAATTTCCTGTAGAATCTAGAAATAAGTCTTTTGTCAGACGCATAGTTTGCAAATTTATTTTCCCATGTGGTAGGTTGTCTATTTACTCATGATTATTTCTCTTGATGTACAGAAGCCTTTAAGTTTATTTTGGTCTCATTTACTTCTGTTTTTGTTACATTTGCTTTTGGAGACTTGATCATAAATTCTTTGCCTGCACCAATGTCCAGAAGAGTTTTTTTCCTATGTTTTCTTCTATAATTTTTATAATTTCAGTTCTTAGATTTAAGTCTTTAATCCATCTTGAGTTAATTTTTGGGTATGGTGAGAGACAGGAATCCAGTTTCATTCTTCTGCCTTTGGCTAGCCAGTTATCACAGAACCACTTGTATTGAATTGAATCTTTTCCCAATTTATGTTTTTGCATGTTTTATCAAAGAGCAGTTAATTGTATTTGGCTTTATTTCGGAGTTCTAATAGAATAGCTGTTCTGTTGGTCTATGTATCTACTTTTATTTGAGTACCATGCTGTTTGGGTTACTACAGTCTTGCAGTATAATTTGACGTCAGGTAATGTGATACCTCCAGATTTGTTCCTTTTGCTTAGAATTGCTTTGGCTTTTTAGGCTTTGTTTATTGTTCCATACAATTTTTTTTGTTTTATTTTTCTAATTCTGTGAAAAATTATTGTTATTTTGGCAAGAATTGCATTGAACCTTTAGATTGCTTTGGGCAGTATGGTCATTTTAATGATACTAATTCTTCTAATCCATGACCATAGGATATATTTTCATTTGTTTATGTCATCTATGACCTCATTCAGCAGTGTTTTGTAGTTCTCCTTATAGAATAATTTTACCTCCTTGGTTAAATACATTTCTAGGTATTTTATTTCTCTTTTGTAGAAAATGTAAAAGGGATTGAGTTCCTCATTTAATTCTCAGCTTGATTGTTGATTCATAGAAATGCTACTTATTTGTGTACATTAATTTTGTAACCTGATACTTTACTGAATTCATTTATCTGATCTAGGGGTCTTCTGGAGGAGTCTTTAGTGTTTTCTAGGTATAAGATCATACCCCTGGCAAACAGAAATAGTGTGACTTCCTCTTTTCCAATTTTGATGCCCCTTATTTCTTTTTTTTTCCTGATTCCTCTGGTTAGGTCTTCCAGTACTATATGAAATGAAATGGGGAAAATGGGCATCCTTGTCTTGTTCCAGTTCTTAAGGGGAATGTTTTTAACTTTTCTTTCTTCAGTATAATGTTGCCTGAGGATTTGTCATATAAGGATTTTATTATTTTGAGATATGTTCCTTCAATGCCCAGTTTGTTGAGAGTTTTTATCCTAAAGCAATGCTGGATTTTGTCTAATTATTTGTCTGCATCTATTGAGATGATCACATGGTTTTTGTTTCTAATTCTGTTTCTGTGATGAATCACATTTATTAACTCACATGTGTTGAAACATCCTTGCATCCCCGGAATGAAGCCCACTTGATCATAGTGAATTATTATTATTATATGATGTGCCATTGGATTCAGTTTGCTAGTATTTTGTTGAGAATATTTGCACCTGTATTCACTGGGGATATCGGTCTCTAGTTTTCTTTTTGTTGTGTCCTTTCTTGCCTTTAGTATTATGGTGATAGTGGCTTAGTAGAATGAGTTATAGAGGAGTCCTGGGTTCTCAATCTTTTGGAATAGTTTCAGTAGAATTGGTACCAGTTCTTCATTGAAATTATGGTAGAATTCAGCTTTTGCTGTATCACAGAGGTTTTGATAACTTGTGTCACTGTTATTATTCATTTTGAAAACATTTTAAATTTCTATCTTGATTTCATTTTTAACCCAAAAATCAGTCATAATCAGATTGTTTGATTTCCATGTATTTGTATAGGCTTGAGGGTTTATTTTGGAATGATTTCTAGTTTTATTCCACTGTGCTGTGAGAAGATATTTGATATGATTGTGATTTTTTTAAATTAATTGACACTTGCTTTGTGACATGAAAATGTGATGAAAAATGTATGTTCTGCAGTTTTTGGTTGGAATGTACTGTAAATATCTGTTAGGTACATTTGTTCTAGAGTAAAGATTAAGTTTCAGATTTCTTCGTTAGCTCTCTGCCTCAATAATCTGTCTAGCGCTGTCAGTGGAGTGTTGATGTCCCCCACTGTTATTGTCTTGCTGTCTTTCTCTTTTCCTAGGTCTAGTAGTAGTTGCTTTATGAATCTGAGAGCTCTGGAGTTAGGTTAATATATATTATGTATTTATGGTTGTTACATCTTGTTGAATTGATTCAGACTCCATTTTTAATTAAAGCACATTATCTGGTATGTGAGTTCTTCAGCGAGAAAGCAATGCTGATATTGTGAAAATAAAATAGTTGGATAAGCTGCAGAGTAAAATGTTGTAAACAGAAAGAAATGTTGGAACTCGGATGAAGGAAAGTTTGTCTGAAATTCTCTTTCATTTCTTTTCATCATAAATACAAACCAACTGACACTATGTCATGCAGTGATTCCAAATATTATTTATAAGCCAAATATTTGATCAGGTTTTTTTTTTTTTATATCCACCAAGAGATATCCCAGAGAAAGCAGCCTGGGAACAACAATTGAGTTGTTCTAGTGCATAGCAAAACAGAATTTTTATGGACCAATTCAAAGAGGTTGAGCTCCACAGGTTTCAAAGGGACTTCAAGAGAATAGGCACTACTGTGCGAGAGCTCATTACAGAAGTTTATATTTGGACTGTATGACGAATTCTAGGAAAGACAAAAGACATGTTTTATTTTGCCTATGAAATAATTTTGCTTCAGATTGTTTTGCATCTGTAAGAAAAGAGCGAGTGTAACCATGCCTCTGTGCAAATATTATTGTATTATGATACTAAATCTGTTTATGTATGAATCTGAATAATTCTGTAGTTTGAGAGAAGAGAGAATTTGGAGACGGAGTTTGTAAGCAAATTTGAATACCTGTGAGAGGTAAGATGTCAGTTAACATTTTAATTTTAATGTAAGCAATCACTGAAACTTTAGTAATGTGGAGTTCACACATTCAGTGTTTCTAATGGCAGAAGGTAATATATTCTCCTGACACAAATAAATTGTTTTGAGGCAATTTAATGTCCACTTGCCTATGAAAGCCATCTCAACAGTGCAAAAACTTTGTGTACTACAGCAGAGACTCTACTTGACCACTTTTCATGTTTACTTTGCTGTGTATTTTTGAATGAAGTAAACGTGCATAGTTTTCAATAAATTTTATGTAATATAGATTTTTAACCAATTTAAGTAATAAACATGTATTTATTGAATATGTTTGATAATCCAAAAATTGTGTTAGGTCATAACAAGAGGTAAAAGAAAGAAACTACTGATAAAAGAGATGGTATACTCATGAAACAATCAGAGACCAATGAAATGCTACCGTATGCAGTGCAAATTTACTAATTTTAAAAAAATAAATGGGTGCAGAGAAAGGTGAGGTAAACATCAGACTAGATAGATGGGGAACTTTCATGGAGGCACTGGGGCATGGAGTTGGAAGTCAACTTTGAGAGGGTGTTTGTCATTTCACTATACATATGTATGTCAAAACATTGTTTTGTAGACCTTAAATAAATACTTTTAATTATTTTTCCCCTTTTTATTTTAGGTTCAGGAGGTACATGTGCAGTTTTGTTTCATGGGTAAATTGTGTGTCACTGAATTTTGGTGTACAAATGCTTGTTTTTTGTATCTGTCTATTTATGGTTTCTTTTTATTATTATCATTATACTTTAAGTTCTAGGGTACATGTGCAGAATGTCCATGTTTGTTACATAGGTATACATGTGCCGTGGTGGTTTGCTGCATACATCACCCCCATCATCTACTTTAGGTGTTTCTCCTAATGCTGTCCCCCCTTATCTCCCCATCTCCTGCTATCCCTCCCCTATACCCCTACCTCCAACTGGCCCAGTATGTGATGTTCCCCTCCCTGTGTCCATGTGTTCTCATTGTTCAACACCAATTTATGAGTGAGAACATGAGGTGTTTGGTTTTCTGTTCTTGTGTCAGTTTGCTGAGAATGATGGTTTTCAGCTTCATCCATGTCCCTGAAAAGGACATAAATTCATCCATTTTTATGGCTGCATAGTATTCTGTGCTGTATATGTGGCACATTTTCTCTATCCAGTCTATCTCTGATGTGCATTTTAGTTGATTCCAAGTCTTTGCTATTGTGAACAGTGCCACAATAAACGTACGTGTGCATGTGCCTTTATAATAGAATGATTTATAATCCTTTGGGTATATATCCAATAATGGGATTACGGAGTCAAATGGTATTTCTACTTCTAGATCCCTGAGGAATCGCCACACTGTCTTCCACAACGGTTGATCTAATTTACACTCCCACCAACAGTATAAAAGCATTCCTGTTTCTCCACATCCTCTCCAGCATCTGTTGTCTCCAGACTTTTTAATGATCACCATTCTAACAATCGTGAGGTGGTATCTCAATGTGGTTTTGATTTTCATTTATCTAATTACCAGTGATGGTGAGATTTTTTTCATATTTTTGTTGGCTGCATAAATGTCTTCTTTTGAGAATTGTCTGTTTATATTCTTCACCCACTTTTTGTTCTTTGATTTTTTCTTGTAAATTTGTTTAAGTTCTTTGTAGATTCTGGATATTAGCCCTCTGTCAGATGGGTAGATTATAAAAATTTTTTCCCATTCTGTTGGTTGCCAGTTCACTCTAATGATAGTGTCTTTTGCTGTGCAGAAGCTCTTAAGTTTAATTAGATTCCATTTGTCTATTTTGGCTTTTGTTGCCATTGCTTTTGGTGTTTTAGTCATGAAGTCCTTGTTTATGCCTATGTCCTGAATGGTATTGCCTAGGTTTTCTTCTAGGGTTTTTATGGTGTTAGGTCTTATATTTAAATCTTTAATCCATCTGAAGTTAATTTTTGTATAAGACATAAGGAAGGAATCTAGTTTCAGCTTTCTGATATGGCTACCCAGTTTTCCCAACATTTATTAAATGGGGAATCCTTTCCCTGTTGCTTGTTTTTTTCAAGTTTGTCAAAGATCAGATGGCTGTAGATGTGTGGCATTATTTCTGAGGTCTCTGTTCTGTTCCATTGGTCTATATCTCTGTTTTGGTACCAGTACCATGCTGTTTTGATTACTGTCACCTTGTAGTATAGTTTGAAGTCAGGTAATGTGATTCCCCCAGCTTTGTTTTCTTTGCTTAGGATTGTCTTGGTTATGCAGGCTCTTTTTTGTTTCCATACGAAGTTTAAGCTGTTTTTTTCCAATTCTGTGAAGAAAGTCAGTGGTAGCTTGATGGGGATAGCATTGAATCTATAAATCACTTTGGGCAGTATGGCCATTTTCACGATATTGATTCTAACTAACCATGAGTATAGAATGTTTTTCCATCTGTCTGTGTCCTATCTTATTTCCTTGAGTAGCAGTTTGTAGTTCTCCTTGAAGAAGTCTTTCACATCCCTTGTTAGTTCTAATTCTATAAAAATGATGCTAGTATTTTAATAGGGAATGCATTAAAACTGTAGATTGCTTTCAGCACTGTGTTTATTTTAATAATGTTAATTCTTTGAATTCATGAGGATGGGGTGTCTTTCCATTTCTTTGTGTCATCTTCAAATTTTTTCCTTGGCATTTTGTAGTTTTCCTTATTGAGATCTTTGTCCTTGGTTAACTTATCCTTAAATATTTTAGTTTTTGTTGCATTGTAAATGGAGCTGTCTTCTTGATTATTGTTGGGGGGCTATTTCAACATTGGTGTGAAGAAAGGCTGCTGATTCATTTTTCCTTTTTTTATTATAAGTTCTGGGGTACATATACAGAACGTGCAGGTTTGTTACATATGTATACATGTGACATGGTGGTTTGCTGCATCCATCACTCCATCATCTACATTAGATATTTCTCCTAATGCTATCCCTCCCCTAGCCCCCGACTCTCTGACAGACCCTGGTGTGTGATGTTCCCCTCCCTGTGTCCATGTGTTCTCATTGTTCAACACCCACTAATGAGTGAGAACATGGGGTGTTTGGTTTTCTGTTCTTGTGTCAGTTTGCTGAGAATGATGGTTTTCAGCTTTATCCATGTCCCTGCAAAGGACATGAACTCATCCTTTTTTTAAAGCTGCATAGTATTCCATTGTGTATATGTGGCACATTTTCTTTATCCACCCTATCATTGATTGGTATTTGGGTTGGTACCAAGTCTTTGCTATTACAATAAACATATGTATGCATGTGTCTTTACAATAGAATGATTTGCAATCCTTTGGGTATATACCAAGTAATTGAGGAGGAAGAAATTCCCGCTAACTCATTCTAAAAACCTAGCCTTGTCATTATGCCAAAACTAGACAAGTACACATCAACGACAACAAACTACAGGTTAATATTCCTGATGAACATAAATGCAAAAATCTTTCACACAAAACTAGAAAACTGAATTCAACAACAAATCAAAAAGATAATGCACCATGATCAAGTGGGATTTTTACCAGTAATGCAAAAGTGCTTCAATATGTACAAATCAATGAATGTGATACATCACATTGAGAGAATGAAAAACTGTATCATCATCTCAATAGACACAAAAATAGCATTGGATAACATTCAACATCCCTTTATGATAAAAACTCTCAACAAACTAGGCATAGAAGGAACCCACTTCAAAATAATAAAGACAACATATGACAAATCCACAGCAAATATCATACTGAGTAGGGGTAACATGAAAACCTTTCTTCTAAAACTAGAACAAAACAAGAATGCCCACTTTCATCACTACTATTCAACATAGTACTGGAATTGCTGGAATTCTTGTTTTGTTTAGTTCTGCTCTAATTTTTATTATTTCTTTTGTTCTGCTATATTGGGATTTGGTTTATTCTTGCTTTTCTAGTTCTTTGAGGTGCATCATTAGATTGTTTACTTGAAATTTTTGTACTTTTTTGATGTATATGTTTCTTGCTATAAAATTATCTCTTAGCACCACTTATGCTCTATATCTCGTAAATTTTGCTATGTCTTGTTTCCATTTTTATTTGTTTCAATGCTTTTTTAAATTTTCATCTTAATTTCTTCATTGAGCCAATGTTTGTTTGGGAGCATGCTGTTTAATTTGCATGTACTTGGAGTTTCCAGTGTTTCTCTCAGTATTGATTTCTAGTTTTATTTTAGTGTGGTCTGAGACTATGAAGTGATTTTGATTTTTAAAAATTTGTTGAGAGTTTTTTTGTGGCTTAACATATAGTGTATTCTAAAGAATGTTCCATGTGCTGGTTAGAAGAATATGTAGTCTGTTGTTGGTTACTATTTTTTGTAAATGTCTGATAGGTCTATTTGATCTAAAGTTCTGTATAAATACAATGTTTCTTTGTTGAATATCTGTGTAGATAATCTGTTTAATGCTGAAGGTGAAGTGTTGAAGTCTCTTCTATTATAGTATCAGAGTCCATCTCTCTTATTTAATCTAGGACTATTTTTTTCATGAATCTAGGTGTTCCAGTATTAGGTACATAGATATTTAGATTTGTTGCATCCTTTTGCTGAATTGATACCTTTATCACTACATAATGTATTTCTTTGTCCATTTTTTATTTTACTGTTGTTGACTTAAATTCTGTCTTATCTGATATATGTATAGCCAATCCTGCTCACTTTTGGTTTCTGTTTGCATGAAATATCTTTTTCCATCCCTTTACTTTGAGTCTACATGTGTCTTTGCAGGTAAAGCATATTTCTTGTAGGCAGCATGTAGTGGCATCATGTTTTATTATACATTCAGTCTATATCTTAAGTGGAGCAAAGTTAATCCATTTATATTCAAGGTTATTATTAATATGTGAGATTTCATTCATGTCATATTGTTGATTATTTTCTGGTTGTTGTGTATGTACTTTGTAACTTTCTTCTCATTATCACTATGATTTGGTGGTTGTCTGTAATAGTACCATTTCAGTCTTTTCTTGTACCTATTTGTATTGTTTCTTTACCAGTTAGTTTTATAGTTTAGTTTAACATGTATTTATGATGGTAAATATTGTTCTGATTCCAGGTTTAGGATATCCTTGAGTATTTCTTGTAGGACCGGTCTAGTGGTGATACATTCTCCTAGTATTTGCTTGTCTGGGAATGATTGTATTTTCCTTCATTTATTAAAGATTATTTTTCGCATATAGTATCCGTAACTGGCAGGGTTCTGGTAGGTTTTTCGTTTTTTTGTTTATGTTTTTGTTTTTAGCACTTGGAATATATCATCTCATTCTCTCCTGGTCTGTAAGTTTTCTGCTAAGAAGTGCACTTTTAGTCTAATGGGGTTTCTTTATAGGTGACCAGTTGCTTTTCTCTTGCTGTTTTTATAATTCTCTTTTTATCTTTGATTTTAGACAATTTAACTATGATTTTCCATAAAGAAGCCTTTTTTTTTTCATTGTATCGGTTTGGAATATCTGAGTTTCCTATTTCTGGATGTGTAAATCACTTACTAGGCTTAGGAAGTTTTATTTACTATTTTGTTATATAGGTTTTCTAACACTTTTGTTCTCTTTTTGACAGCTAGAATAGTGATAATTTGAATTTTTTATCACTTTATGGTGTCTCATATGCCTCCAAGGCTTTGCTCATTCTTTTTAGTGTTTTAAAATTTATTTTTGTGTGACTTGGTTGTTTCAAAACATCTATATTTAAGTTTTAAGATATTGTTTCTTCTGCTTTATCTGGTCTATGGTTAAAGCTTTCAAATATATTTTGTATTCATTCAATAAATTCTTCATTTCTGGAATTTCTATTTGGTTCTTTATTATATATATATATATATATATATATATATATATTCCATCTGTTTGTGTCTTATCTTATTTCCTTGAGCAGCAGTAGGGAAGAACTTTTTTTTTTCCATTAAGATCTTGGCTTATCTGGGTGTTCCTGTATTAGGTTCATATATATTTAGGATCGTTAGCTCTTCTTGTTACTTTGATCATTTTACCATTGTGTAATGTCCTTCTTTGTTTCTTTTAGTCTTTATTGCTAGTATAGTCTATTTTATCAGGGACAAAAATTGCAACTCCTGTTTTTTTTTTTTTTTTTGCTCTCCATTAGGTTGGTGAGTCTTCCTCCATCCCTTTAGTTTGAGTCTTTGTGTGTCCTTGCATATAAGATAGATCTGAACAGCATAACAATGGGTTTTAACTTTTTATTCAGTTTGTCTAATTGTATGTTTTGATTAGGGCATTTAATCCATTTAAATTTAGGATTAATATTGATATATGTGAATTTAATACTGTCATTTGATGCTAGCTGGCTGTTATGCCCATTAGTTGATGTAGACTCTACATTATGGTGATACTCTTAACTTTTTGGTAAGTTTTTGGGATGACTGATACTGGTTGTTCCTTTTTGTATGTAGTACTTCTTTCAGAAGTTGTTGTAAAGCAGGCCTGTTGGTGATGAAATCTCTGAGTTCTTGCTTGTTTGCAAAAAATTTTATTTTTCCTTCACTTGTAAAACTTAGTTTGGCTGGATGTGAAATTCTGGGTTGAAAGTTCTTTTCTTTAAGGATATTGAATATTGACCCCCACTCTCTTCTAGCTTATAGGGTTTCTACTGAGAGATCTGCTGTGAGTCTGATAGGCTTCCCTTTATGGGCAACCTGGCCTTCCTCTCTGGCTGCCCTTAGTATTTTCTCTTTTATTTCAACCCGAGCAAAGCTGACGATTGTGTGTCTTGGGGTTGCTCTTCTTGAGGAATATCTTTGTGGCGTCTCTATATTGCCTGGGGTTGAGTATTGTCGTACCTTACTAGGTTAGGAAAGTTTTCCTGGGTAATATCCTGAAGAATATTTTCCAGCTTGGATTCATTCTCTTCGTCATATTCAGGTACACCTATCAAACATAAATTAGGTCTTTTCACATAGTCCCATATTTCTTGGAGACTTTGCTCATTTCTTTTTAGCCTTTTTTCTTTAATCTTGTCTTCTCATTTCATTTCATTAAGTTGGTCTTCGACCTCTGATATCCTTTCTTCTGCTTGATCAATTTGACTGTTAAAACTTGTGCATACTTCATGGATTTCTCGTATTTTTCAGCTCCATTAATTCATTTATATTCCTCTCTAAATTGTCTATTCTCGTTAGTATTTCATCAAACCTTTTTTCAAAGTTCTTAGTTTCTTTGCATTGGGTTAGAACACGTTCTTTTAGCTCACAAAAGTTTCTTATTATCCACCTTCTGAAGCCTAATTCTGTTAATTCATTGCACTCGTTCTCCATCAGGCCTTGTTCCGTTGCTGATGAGGAACTGCCATCCTCTATAGAAGGAGAGATATTCTGATTTTGGGTGTTCTCAGTCTTTTTACACTGATTTCTTCCCATCTTTGTGGATTTATCCACCTGTCATCTTTGTATTTACCAACTTTCAAATTAGGTCTCTGAGTGGACGTCCAGCTTGTTGATTCCCAGCACCGGAATCTATATAGTGTTCACTGCGGTGACCTGCAGTGTTGGCTGAAACAGCAGCATTAAGATTCGTGGTGCTTTTCTAACTGGGAGTCTCCGATCTGGCTTCCCTCTTCAGTCCCTTTTTCAATCAGCCGAATGGGCGACTCTGCCTTCCCAGAGCTCCAAACATCAACGAAAAGGACACCCAGTCCCGTTTACTCTGCACCAAGAACCGCCATGCTGAGGTGCCAGCAAAACAGCCGCACCAGCCAAAAGGGTCGCATTGGCGACCTGTGGGGCTCTTCTGCTGGGAATCTCCTAGTCCGTGGGCAACAAAAATTCATCTGGAAGTGTGGCGTCCACTCGCTCTCTGTGCTTTCACTGCGAGCTGCAATCCTGAGCTGCTAGTAATCAGCCATCTTGGATCTCTCTATCCAGAACTTCTTAACTAGAAGGTAGGGAAGAACTTCTTAACCTGAACCCAGATGTCAAGCCATAAAGGAAATGATTGATAATTTCATCTATGTTAAAACATAAAAGCAAATTTGTTTATCAAAGACAAATTTATTTATCAAAAAACAATTCTGTATATAAATAAATTACTAATAGAAGTCTCTAATATATATATATTTTTTATTATTTTTCACAATTTTCTTGTATTTTACTTAACTCCTTTAACAGCAATAGTTTGAAATACTTTTCCAAGATTTCATAAATTTCTTGATTAAAATCCATTGATGAATTATTTTGTTGCTTTGGATGTATTATATTTTCTCTCTCTCTTTTTTTTCTTTTTTGATGTTTCCTATGTCCTAACATTGATATCTGCATATCTGTTGTGATTGTCATTTCTTCCAATTTTTTCAATTTGCTTTCATAGGGGAGGATTTTTTTTTTCTCCAGATGTATCTACGGTGTTAGTTGGGTAGGGCACTTTGGGTTTGATTCTGGGTTCATGCAGTAGTGTAGTCTTTCTGTGATTCATTTGGCACTAAAGAGTGTCAGTAGTATCTCTAATTTCCTTGGTGACTTAGGGTACAGTTATTAGTGGAGGCTGAAGCAAAGTTTTGCTTGAGACTAGAATACTAGGTGGATCAGACTTCAGGTCCCAGTGGTGGTCCCAGTGGGCTGAGCATGCCTATTCTTGGGCCCCAGGGAGTCATATGCTGGCAGTAGTTCAGTTGGTCCAGGCAGGCAGATTCTTGGGCCTCCAGGTGGCTTACTGCATGTCAGTATTGACAATAGTAGGCCAGGTGGGTGAGTGTGTTCTCAGGCCCCTGGGCAGATAGCGTTGTGTGGGTAATGGCAACAGCAGTATCAAGGTGAACCTCTGAGTTTAGAACAGTGCACAGTGGTATTGGTGGTGGCTGCAATGGGCTAGATGGGCCAGCCTCCAAGCCCACAGGTGCTATGTGAAGATAGGTGCCAGTTGTGTTGGTAGTTGGTGGGTGAGTAGGCCCAGCCTCAGTTCTATGGGTGGATTGCTCAGGTGCCAATGGTGGCAGATTGGTTTGGGCAATCAACAAGCCTCTGGACTGTGTGTCATGGCATGAGTGAGTGAGGCTGGGCCAGCAGACTTTTCCTCAGGCCCCCTAGTGGTGTGTGCAGCCACCAGCCATGGTAGGCATGCCTGGACTATCCCCAGGTGCCAGGTAATGTGCTTGGGTTAGTGATGGTGCAGCTCTGCCACTGAATAGGCCAGTGCAGCTTTCAGTGTTTGCAGCCTAATCCAACTGTAGGGGAATGTGCACCTCACCTGTCCCTCAGCTTCAGCAGTGATCACTCATCATCCCTAATGGTGACAGCTTACAACTTGTTTATTTGCACCTTTTCTTCCATCTGTAGCAGCCCACTCATAGCTCATGCCTCAGCTCAAGCAGTAGCAGTCTATGCTTTGCTGGTGTTTCAGCCCCAGTGCCAATGAGTCATTGGGTCTAGGCTTCAAAATGGCACCTTGCTGTAGCTGCTTCAGCCTTGAGGAGTATGTGGGACCCAACATGACCTCTCTTTCTGTAGCCATGCCATAACATACTCTCCCCGAAGTTCCCTATGTTAGTTTTAGGGCTCACAAGAGTTAAGAGGCTCTTCCATGAGTAGGATTGCAGGAGTCCAGGGTG
Source organism: Plecturocebus donacophilus (assembly GCA_004027715.1). Classification (NCBI taxonomy): domain Eukaryota; kingdom Metazoa; phylum Chordata; class Mammalia; order Primates; family Pitheciidae; genus Plecturocebus; species Plecturocebus donacophilus. The sequence continues at coordinate 25,064 of PVKP010009571.1, forward strand.
GTAATGTGGAACACTATGGATGTCTCTTTTACTTTTTCCCTACATTGAGGAGTCTTTCCGAGCTCCCAGCCAATACCAGGCAAGTAGGCTGCCTCCGTTCCCTCTCCTTCCTTGCTTTGGGTATTTCCTGTCACTTTTTTCTGTTGAATTCCAGTGTTCTCTCTTGGATAATATATTTGAGGTATGATTAGTAACTATTTTGCTTCTTTTCAGTAAAGGAGGCAAGCAAGAGATGACTCCAGTCATTTTGAATGAGTATTCCTTTATATTGTTTTCTAATCACATCACATGTGTGAGACAACCATAATCCTCAAATTCACCTTAGTGATTCGCTTAGTTTTTAAATATATATATATATATATATATATATATATATATATTTTTTTTTTTTTTTTTTTTGAGACAGAATTTCGCTCTTGTTACCCAGGCTGGAGTGCAGTGGTGCGATCTCAGCTCACTGCAACCTCCACCTCCCAGGTTCAAGCAATTCTCCTGCCTCAGCCTCCTGAGTAGCGGGGACTACAGGCTGCACCACCATGCCCAGCTAATTTTTGTATTTTTAGTAGAGACGGGGTTTCACCATGTTGACCAGGATGGTCTCAATCTCTTGACCTTGTGATCCACCTGCCTCGGCCTCCCAAAGTGCTGAGATTACAGGCATGAGCCACCACACCCAGCCTAAAAATATTCTAATACTTATAAATGCAATCCTGAATAACATATTATTTATTTTTACTTGACTTGGAACTTTATAGAAATACTGCGATACCATATATATCCATCTGTGACTTGCTTCTATTGCTCAAAATTATATTTTGGAGACTCATGCATACTGATGGCTGTGGCTGTGATTCATTGAAATGTTTTACTGCTCTATCATAGTCCATTATGTGAGTATGACAACATTTCTTTAACCTGCCAACTATTGATGAACTGTTGGATTGTATTCACATTTTGCTGTCATGAACGTTGCTGTTATGAGCTTTCATGTTTGTGTCCTCTGGTAGTATATTCTGAGAGACATACCTAGGAGTGTTGTTCGCTCATAAGGCATTCACATGTTTAACTTTACCAAATAATGTCAACCTTTTATTACATAAAAATTTAGTCTTCCATCAGCAAGGTATGAAATTTCCCTTTGCTTTGTGTTGTTTCCAAAACTTGATGTTGTCAGACATTCAGATTTTCACCAAACTTGTTGGTTTAAATTATAATTTACCATTATTAATTTGTATTACATTGATTATTAATAAGGTTGATCATGTTTCATATTTTCATAGGCTAATTTTTTTTTGCTTTCAGAAATTAATATGTAGGAGTTCTTTCAATATGCTGAATAATAATTATTTGTCAGGTGTATGTAATGCAAATACTTACATAGGTTTAGGCTTGCATTTTAATTCTCATTTGTCTTTGATAAACAAATTTGCTTTTATGTTTTAGCATAGATGAAATTGTCAATCATTTCCTTTGTGGCTTGACATTTGGGTTCTAGTTAAAAAATTCTGCCCTACCTCAAGGTTGTGAAGATATTTTCCTATTTTTGTGAAAGTTTTAAAGCGATGTTTTTTTGTGTGTGTTTATTTGTTTGTTTTTTCTTCTTCAGACGGAGTTTCACTCTTGTTGCCCAGGCTAGAGTACAATGGCATGATCTTGGCTCATTGCAACCTTCGCCTCCCAGGTTCAAGCAATTCTCCTGCTGCAGCCTTCCTAGTAGCTGGGATTACAGGCACCTGCCACCATGCACAGCTATTTTTTTTTTTTTTTTTTTTTTTGTATTTTCAGTAGAGATAGGGTTTCACTATGTTGGCAAAGCTGATCTTGAACTTCTGGCCTCAGGCAATCCAGCCACCTCAGCCTCCCAAAGTGCTAGGATTATAGGCATGAGCCACGGCGCCTGGTCAAAGCAATGGTTGTTAAAAGGTTCTACTTAGATCAGCAGCATCGGAATCACCTGACAACTTGTTAAAAATGCAAATACTTCAGTTCCACCTCAAACCTAGTCAAAGAGAATTTCCATATAAAAGGCCTAAAAATCTGTGTTTTAACAAGGTCTCTAGGTAATTCTGACACACACTAAAGTTTGAAAAGCATTTATATTTTTGGCTTGATTTTTTTAAATTTAATTTTTTTTTTTTTTAGACAGAATTTTGCTCTTGTCACCCAGTCTGGAGTGCAGTGGCACCATCTCAGCTCAATGCAACCTTCACCTCCCAGGTTCAACCGATTCTCTTGCCTCAGCCTCCTGAGTAACTGGGATTACAGGCACCCGCCACCACGCCTAGCTAATTTTTGTATTTTTTTGTAGAGACGGGGTTTCACCATGTTGGCCAGGCTGGTCACAAACTCTTGACCTCAAGTGATCCACCTGCCTCACCCTCCCAGAATGCTGAAATTTGAGGCATGAGTCACTGCACCTGGCCACATTGATTTTTTTTTATATATATTGTGGGAAGAAGATATAATTTTACTTTTTCCACATGGATATCCATTTTTCCAGAATCATTAATTGAATAATACATCCTTTATCCAGTTTCTGTAATACCTTATCTACATAAATCGTATTTTCCTATATAATTTTACTACAGACCAATTTTGGGGTAATTAAATCTTAGCAATATTGAGTTTCTATTCATGAATATGGTATTATATCTTTTCATTTAGTTGAATTTTTACGAATTTCTTTCATCAGTCTGTTTTAGCTTTCATCATACAGATGCTGCACAATATTTTGGTAGATTTATACCTGGGTATTTACATTCCAGTGCTATTTTAAATTATGCTGTTCATTAAATTTTAACTTTCAATTATTCAATGCTAATATATAAAAATAGAGTTAATTCTTGTATACTGAGCTTTTATCCTGTGACCTTACTTGATTCAGTATGTAGGCCTACTTAGAAAATCCTATTAAATTACAAAAATTCTATTAATCTACTCAATCATTTAATTAGTTTAGTAGATTAAGTCTATTAATCTAATATGGCTGGTATCTCTAATATGCTCTTGAATACTTGTGAGAACAGACATCCCTGAATTATTTCTGGCTCTTAAGGTAATATGTTCCATTTTGTTCTTTTAGAATTGTCTTTTAAAAACTATGTAAGTTCCTACTTTTCCTGAGAGTTTCATTATATACAGGTTTGAATTTTATTTTTTCAAATCATTTTGTTTAGTGTATCAATATAATCATTTGATTTTCTTCTATAGACAGTTAATATAATAGAATCATTGATTAACCATTAAATATTAAACCCACCTTGCATTTCTGGAATAAATCCCATTTGTTTGTGATGTATTATCTGTTTTACATACTGCTACATTTAATTTATTAATTGTTGAGGATATTTGTGTCTATATGAGATAGATGGCTCTGTATTTTTTTTTCTTATTATGTCTGATCCTAGTTTTGATATTCAGGTAATGCTTAATCAGTTGGGAAATGTTACCACTTTTTCTATCTTCTGCAAAAGATTTTGTAAAATTTGCATGATCTTTTCCTCAAATGTTTGTTAAATTCACCAGAGAAAATTTCCTGGCTTGGATTGCTTTCTTTTTTGTAAAGTTTTAACTACAAATTCAATTACCTTCATGCATAGAAAATTTTTCAGATTTTAATACTTCTAGTTAAGCTTTGGTGTTTTGTGTCTTTCAAAGAATTTTCTTATTTCATCTAAGATGTCAAGTTTTTGGACACAGGGTCATCATAACATGTCTTGAATGTCTGTAGGGAGATTATTGATCTTTTCTCTTTTATTTCTACTATTAGTAGTTTCTATCTTTTATCCTTTTCTTTTGGCCATTCTAGCTTGAAGCATTATTAATCAATTTTATTGATCTTTTTAAAATAGCCAGATTTTTTTGCTTCATTAACTTTTTCTATTATTTCTTATATTTTTAATTTCTTTGTTACTGCTCTTTTGTTTATTGTTTACTTCATTTTGGTGTTTTTGGGGTTTCATTTTCTCTTATTCTAGTTTCTTAAGGTGGAAACTTTGAGGGTTGATTTAAGACTTACTTTCTATTCTAATGTAGACTTTTAACAGTATATACAAAATTTTATTTAATTATGTATTAAGAAAGATGTGAGAATATTTGTCAGGGATTAGATTTTCTCCAAAAATTTGAGCCTCTGCTTCTACAATGTGAAGTTGGTGCTGAGAGAGGAATCTCCAGACAAGGACTACATCATCCAGCCTCTTTGCGTACAGTTGAGGTAATGTGCTTTCATCAATGAGAAATTCTCCCAACAGAAGATAAGCGGTAATACTTAATACTGCTTAAACTGCACAAGTACAAAATACTGCTTGAACTGCCTCTCACAATATTTGGTACATTATCATTTTGTTTAATCCAGTTCAAAATATTTTCTAATTTTCTTTCAAATTTTCCATCTGACTCTTGTTATTTAATTTTAAAATATTTGTGTATTTTCCAAATATTTTGTATTTATTTCTTGTTTTATTCTATTAAGTTAGGAAACCTACTTGATATGATTTTAACTCTTTTCTCTCTGAGGTGATACAACATAATTCTAGATAACTTTTTAAGACTTATATTCTAGGTCAGTAATTTTCACATCATCTACATTTAATGTGACTGTATACATATATACTTTTAAATATGCTTTTTAAACCCAAAAGTTTACATTTTATTATTTCAAATGCTTTATTTTTAATTTACACAAGTTTTACTTATAGTTTTAAAAATATGCTTCAACACTATAATCTCTCCTTTTTCTCGCTCCTATTTTCAAATTTCTCTTTTTGTTTCTTTATATATATGTAATATATTTATTTTTATTTGTTTTATAATATTAGATAAATCCAGTAGTATAGGTTTGACTCTGTGGTCTATTTTACCTTTCCTATTAGTTCTATTTCATAATGTGATTTATGATTTTTGAAGAGTATACTGATTACTTTAATATAATTATGTGTTGGACTTCCTTTATTCCCTAAGAATTTTTGCCTTTGTCACCTACTTGTGGAGACTGCCAACACAACAGCCTATTCGATTAAATTGTCTGCTTGAGGACTTTTGTATTATACAACTAGTTGAATTTGGACTTCATCTACCATTATGGATTCTTGGTGGATTTGAATTCCTTCAAGGGATATTTTGTCTTCACTTACCTAATACCAGGTTTGAGGTAGACGATTTCCTTTCTAACCCACTCCGTATAACAGGTTTCTCTTTTACTGGTTGTAAACTTTAAGGCTCCAGCTTTATGTGAGAGATCTCTTATTAGACATCAAATCTTGAGCAGGTCTTATACTTCATTTTATGTCCCTGAATTTATACAGCTGCTGTGTACTAAGCTAAAATCTTCCTCAGTATTAGCAAAACAAAAATACCAACCACAGTGACGAGAACCAAGCCAAATCTAGCTTTGGTTTCATCTTCTGCTTGGGATTCCTGCTTTTACTTTCTGTTTAACCTCTGAGGCTTACTTTCTTTTATAGCAGTTCTGCAGTGTTTATAAAGTTATTTTTATTTACCTTTATCAACATATTATCCAGACAAGTTTTAAGAGTTTCCTGATGGCTAAGCTTAAAAATAGTGCCTGGTAGTCTATATACAAAGGACTTTATAGGTAGAATCCCTGGATGAGAACCATCTTCTTTAAACTTGTACGGTCTTAATTTGTTTGTATCTTATTTTCTCTGCCATGGCAGTCTCAGTGAAACAATAGTTTATACTTGCTAAAGAAGTTCCCACATTCATATACCAAGAGTATTCTTACGATAGTATCCCATTTGTTCTCCAAAGAAACATTCAAACCAGTAAGCTATAGATCTTGAAAAACTTTTCTTTGAAATTTATCCTATTTCAACTAAGCACTTTAGACCATATGTGTTCCACATTGCAAATCTCTTCAGTCATTATTTAATTGTTCGTGTCTTGGGCACTCTTTAAGAGTAGTCTATCAGGAGCGGTAGACTGAAGAATCTCCCTAAATGCCTGATATATAATAATGTTTTATAATCCTAAATGCCTCTAAATGGAGTCACTTATGACAAGTGACTCAGCTTACAGTGAAATTGCTGACCCCTCTGAGGTTAAGCATATGCATAGTAGACTTAGGTGCAAAGATGACACCTAATGTGGCCAGGCACACCTGAAACCAGACAAGAAAGTGAAGCCAAAAGTCAAATGAAGATAATAGCCATGAACACTTCTGCAGAGGGCCATATAAACCACAAAGCGACTGCCCATGGTGAAACATCTCCAGAATCTCTGTCAGTGAGAATCTTAAGGCCTCCTTTTCTACAGCTTCAGTCATCAGAGCCCTGGTTGGGTAAAAAGCAGCGACCCTTCCCTTTCCCCACCACTGTGGATTGATACTCCCAGGACAAAAAACTGAACCGCCTATTGGTCAAAGTGCTGGTCTCCTAAGCTATTGCCTGTGAGTTTTGGATATATTTGCATGATTGTTGATGTGTGAAAGCCTCACAATAAATATTGAATTTATACGTGTTAAATTGACCACTAAGTCATCATGAAAGCTTTCAGCCAGCCCCCATTTCAGAATTAGCACAACTTGACTGGTTCAATAATTCCTTAAAAGAGATCAGGGAAGTATATTTCAAACTGGGAGTGGGAATGTTGAATATGTAATAATATAGGTGGTACTCCTGATCTTGATGTTAGTAAGTACATATTTCATTACTTGCTAGAATTAGAAAATTGATAATATTCTCTCTAGGGAAAAGAGGAGGAAAGTAGTAAAGCAAACTTACCTGTTGGGTGATAGATATGAAATTAAGGGATATCAATATGTTGGGAGTCTGATGTGATATATGGCAGAAATAAGTGTAATGTCTTACAATTAGATTAGTAAACTAGCTAAAGGAAAAACAAAAGATGTGTTTAAAAGCAGCACATGTGACTGCCACAGAAACAGTCAGTGTAATCTCAGGCGGCGTTCAGATGAGGTGGCAGTGCACTGAAATCGTGTATTAATTTATAAGTACCATACTTTAAAGGAGGCATGCACAAGGAAACCAAAGCTGGGAGACTGGCAGGGATAGAGAGAGAGTGCATCTTCAACAATCGTGCCACATGAACAAAACTGGAAGCGTTACCCTGGGAAAGCCTAGAAAAAGGGTGGGGAAAAGGTGGGGAACATAAATATTGCATTCAAATTTCAGAAGGACTTTCAGGTAGAAGACTTCCATATCTGAGACTAATGGGTGTGTGATACTGTGAAATACATATTTGGTCTACAAGCCCATTTGATGGCATACAACTGCTAAAATCCTTTGAATCTTCAAAGTTGTGTCGTTTTGTATGCCAATGAGTTGACAAGTGGCTGGCAGCCTCTAGGTAGCTTCAGAATGGAGGCTGGTCACTTGAAAGACCAAGATATGATTAGAGGGTTGGGACTTTCAGCCCCATCCCCTGACCTGTGGGGAGGTGAGAGGAGCTGAAGGTTAAGTTGATCATCAATGACAAATGGTTTAATCAATCATGTCTTTGTAAAAATCCGAGAGGAAAGGGTTTGGAGAGCTTACAGACAGCTAAACCCATGGAGGTTCTGGGAAAGGTGTCCACACAGAGAAGAAATGGAAGCTCTGTGACCTTTTTTCCATACTTTGCCCTATGCAACTCTTCATCTGTATTCTTTGCAGTAAACCAATGAATGTGTTCTCCTGAGTTCTGTGAGTTGCTCTATCAAATTAGTTGAACCCTAATAGGGAGTTCTGAGAACCCCACTTGAAACAGTTCAGTCAGAAGTTCTGGAGGCCTAGACTTGCCCCTGGCATCTGAGGAGGGGGTAGTCTTATGGGACTGAGTTCTCAACCTTTAGGATCTGAGACTATCACCAGGTAGATAGTGTCAGAATTGAATTAAATAAGAGGACACTCTCATTCAGCTGGTGTCTGCTGCTTGGTGTGTGAAAAAAAATCCCCGCACCTTTGTCCACAGTAGTGTTCTGTGCTGATTGTTGTGATATGAGAGCAGAGGAAAAACGACTTATGTGTTTTTTTCCTACTGGAGAGTGGACATATATTATAATGGAAAATGCACTAGAATAAGAGTGAGAGAAACTGGGTTCTAGTGCTAGTGCTGATAAAATTCCTATCAGAGTGGTTCATTTTACAGATGTAAAATGAGAACATTTACCTTGATGGTTAAGATCTCATTTTGCTTTTATTTTTTATGATGTAAGAGACATTGCTTAATATAAGAATGAATTTTCTAGCATGATGTTTTGTGAAAGGGAAATGGGCTACTTTCAGTAACAATGAGTTTATAGTCGCTGGGAGTATTTAAAGAGAAGGATGCTAAGGAAGAGATTCATGAACTGGATAGGTAGTTGGACTAGATTATCTTTAAAATCTTTGCCTACCCTGATAGATTTTGATGTGGATGAAAAGGTAAAAATTGATTTGTGAGCAGTTTTGAATTGAAAGAACATTGCCACCATATATACTTGCATTTTTCTCTATTATCAGACCTTTTATACTTTTTACCCTGGTCTCAGAAAGCATTTTCATTTGTATTATTTGCTTTGTTTTTATTTTTTCCAAGAAAGACATTGTGATGGTTAATTTTATGAGTCAACTTGACTGGGCTACAAGGTGCTTAATATTTGGTTAAACATTATTCTACATGGGTCTGTGAGAGTGTTCCTATATGAGATTAATAATAGAATTCATAGACTGAGTAAATCTGATTGTACTTCTCACTGTGTGTGGGCCTCATTCAATCTACTGAAGGCCTAAATAGAGAAAAAAGGTGAGAAAAAAGGTGAGGTAAGGAAAAATTTGCTCTCTCTGCCTGTCTCTGGTCTGGGAAATCAGTCTTTTCCTGTGTTTGAACTCAGACTCAGTCTGAAATGTATACCACCAGCTCTCCTGCTTCTCAGGACTTTAGGCAGACTGGAGCTATATCATTGGCTTCCTTCTCCTGGTTGGGTCTTCAGCTTGCCAACTACAGATCTTACAGTATTTCATTCTCCATAATTATGTGAGCCAATGCCTATAACCTCTCTCTCTCTCTCTCTGTCTGTCTCTCTCTCAAATGCATATCCTATTGGTTCTGTTTCTCTGGAAAATGCTGATATAGAGATTTTATAAATACCTAGATCTAGAAATGCTGTTGTAAGGTAGTATAGGCAATTCCATAAAGTGATGTAGTAGTATCCATACCCTTCACTGACACTCTGTAGAAGGACTGGAAAACCTAGATTTTAAATTCTGGCTTCACTACTCACTTTCTTCATTAGCTTTCCTTTATTAATGTTTAAATACATTAAAGTGGGGGAAATAATGTTCACATTAGCAGAGTTTATTAAATTAAATAGCCTAGCATTCTTCCTAGTGTATTATAAAGCTTAAAAAGTAGTGTTTGAATCTAAGTATACTTATTTTAGGCACAGTCCACATTTCTGTGAGCTCTCACTGTAGTCAGGTAGAAATGAGCTTAACTCACAGTTGTTTTACTTATTATCTGTCTTCTTTTAGGCAATTCACACAGACATTCTTAGCCCCTGTTTCCTAATTTACAAAATGGGAATAATGTTAGTACTTTTCTCAAGTTGTTATGAGAAATAATTGAGACAATGCACACACATAATGTTCTTATTAATATTAAGTGCCCCAGAAATGTTTACTGTTATTATTACTAATTGATATAATCCTCCAAAACCTCAAAGAGTAATTAGCAATTTTAGCTCCATTCTTTAAGTTTTTTATATAGCCACTGCTTGATAATTCTTATCTGGGGAACTAGAAATAATAGCAAACAATGAGTGACCTCCAAATGTCTATTTTTCTTAAGAATACAGCCAGATATGTGTATTTTCCATTTTTTCTTCTGTGTCTACTTTTTGTTCCTGCTACCATCAATGAAGCCTGGGATGGGGAGGGGTAAAAGGACTGAAAGGTTGATTGTATGCAATCAGGAAAATTAGGGCCAGGGTAAAAGAGGGTAGAAGAGTGAAGGGGACATAGATAGAATGTAAAGAGCTCTGAGACATCCTGACTTCATTAGTGTAAGTCATTTAAGAACATACACATAAATTCACAGCAGTCTGTCAGGATTTTTAGAGTGAATCATTTCCATTTATCCATTGTGCATTTCCCAGGATACAAATCAAGGATATGTAAGGGAAGCACAAGAAAGAAAGAGGAATGTAATAAAGTTTGCACATTAACCCTTTCTATCTCCTAGCTTCCCAAAAATGTCTTCATATGAAATTGACTGAAGAACCTGTGCAATGGAGGGATATTAGGGAGTTGCAGCACATGCAGCAGAGAGAAAGCTGCCAGCATTTGAGAAATGAGGCATGAATAAGAAAATTCTGTCAATCAATATTTCAGTGTTTCTGAAATTTCTGTTTCCATTTAACAATCACCCACAACCAACAAAACACTCCTGAGTTCAATTGAGTAGATGAGCTGTAAATCCTGTCTCCTTTACATTTGAGAGCAGAAAGAACTCTAGTCAAAGAACTGTGACTGCAGCTTAAATAAAAACATAGCCAGAGATAAGGTGCTTTAGAAAGGAAAATCATTTCCAGAAAACAAGAAAGCAAAAGGGGGGAAAAAAGAAATGGACAGATCCATTAAAGAGTATATAATCAAAACTGAGCAGCTTCTTGTAGTTTTCTTTGTAAGAGAGATCGAGTGTGTGAGGCAAGCAAGGGACTCATTATCCTGCTCTTAGCCAGTATTTCATAGAGAAGAGAAACTGACAATGGGGCGGTGCTGCCTAGAGAATTGTAAGTCACAGACGTGCCCATTAGTTAACACCACTTACTGTTTACATAATAGAAAGCCAATTGAAAGATTCCCATTATGCTTTAGAAGCCCTTCCTCAGCCCACATACTAAATGCACAATTGACCATGGTAAATTTTCTTCTATTAGTATATGCTTTGCATTTCAGACAATGACAAAGGTGTATCATCTTCATGTAAAAAAAGGAAAAGCAGCAAGGGAACGGAATTGTAATATTTTAAACATTCCAGATACTTAAATACAATTGAGATCAACCTGGGTTTTTTGAGTGAGTGAAAAGGCAATTTTGAATTCATTTTTCTAGGGGTAAACTGTTCAAAATCTTGTGTGTGGGTCTTCCGTGTCAATCATTTTATCTTGCATAAATTTAGGGAAAAAAACTACACCAACAATAGTAGACATATATAAATTTTATTGTACTCAGTCATCATCTACAATATACCAGTGATTAGGCTAGATGATATATATGTGTGTGTGTGTGTGTGTGTGTGTGTGCATATCTCTGTATCCTCACAACAAACCCATGAGGTTCCTGCCATCATTACAATCTTTTTACAGATGAAGATTCTGAACTGTATATAGGTTATTTAGTATCTGTAAAGTCACACAGTAAGAAAATGAGAGAATTTTCATTTGGACCTGGATCAGGCTGACTCCAATACTCATTTGCCTCCCCAGTATGGCTATTGCAGACATCAGTGTGTTCACATTAGTGACTATTGACAGCAGCTTGTCAGTGTGTGTGTAGTTAAAAGATCACCACCTGCTCACTGATGGAATTAGTTCCCCCAATCCACTACCTTCCTTTCTCCCAGCTCATCTGTGTAACTCACATACTCCTTTCAGTAGTCAAGTCTAGAGTCAACCCAAATGGGAAGCTTTTCATTGGGAACAAAGAAGGATTTCATTCGCTCTCTCCAGTCTTTTCTTTTTTCTCAAATCAGCTGGAACAAATTTAGCTCTCTTCAATTATTGCCATGGAAGCAGTGTGACAATGATGACAATTATCAACAGGTACTTCCACTAAGAAGAGATTGAACATCCTGGAAAGGTGACATTGCCTCCTTAATAATCTAATTTGTTTTCACACAGGAGCTCTGATTTTATTCTTTTGCTCTGTATATAATTATTCCATATTTGTCACTCTTATCTTACCTGCAAGACTCAGCTCTTTGAGAACAGGGAACACACCCTATACTTTTCTTTTATTTGTATCTTCTCACTCCTAACTAATGGCATAGCATTTCACATTTAAATATTCAGTAAGGACTTGGCTTGCTTGATTAATAAAGAGAATGATGGAAATACTGTACCAGTTGGCTTATATTAGATGAAACCATTACAAAATTTAGTGGTTTAAACGAACAACCATTAGTTTAATTTATGATTCCGTGTGTTAGCAAATTGTACTGGGCTCAGCTGAGCAGTTCTGATTCTGCTGGGTTCAATCATGTGTATGCAATCAGCTGTCAGTCAAGCAGGCAGCTCTGCTTTTGGGGGTTAGTTGGCTGTTAGCTTAGGCAACGAGGGTACAATACGAGTAACTAGACTATGTGTTTCTCATTATCCAGCAGACAGACCTGGTGGGATTTCAAGAGTGAGAATTAAGGTATATATAAGACTGCTTAAGGCCTAGGAACAGAAATGGCTTAACATTGTTTCTGCCATATTCTATTTGGCAAAGAAAGTCAAAAGGACAGGCCAAGTACCAGATGTGTCTGATATCCATATCTTTATGAGGAGAGCTGAAAAGTTTTGCAATCAACCAAAAATTGTTCAAAACTACGGCACAAAGATCTTGTGCAAAGTACTCTTTAAAGATTATTTACATGACTTCTGCTTAGAGAGTCAAATAACTTGCCCAATGCCACACAATTTAGTGACTCACTTTTCTCTGTATCTGAATACAGTGCTTTTCCTACTATTCAACATTGTCTCTCAATTAAAACCAGAGAATAAGAAACAATATTTTAGTCAATTTTCTCAATATATTTTAAATACACTTCTTTGGCTATCATAACTTAAAACATAAATGATTTTTCTCTATCATTTTAGATACATTTACATAGTTTTCCATAATTTGAGTATTAAACAGATCTAGTCCAAATATTGACTCCACATTTACTAACTCTGGGAAAATAATGTAACATCTTCGAGTCTCAAAATCCTCATCTGTAAAATGAGACAGCAATAATACCTATCATCTAAATCTATTATGATACTTAGCTAGTGCATATAGAATGCTTAGTACAGACTGTGGCACAGAGCACTCAATAAAAAATTATATATGTATATATGATATATGCATATGATTGTGTCTATGTATATCAACATATGTATATATTTGCATAAGCAACATCTGCCAAGTACTATATACTAATAACTTTTTTCTTTAAATACACCAGAGAACCAGACTATCTGTAGAGTGGCAGAAAAATTAAAGATGGGAAAAATGGTAAAATAAATAAAGGCATAGGCTTTGCTTTTCCTTTATTATAGACCCAGCACTATCCAATTATTGGGAACTCCCACTGTAAAAGATGGATTGTAAAAACAATGCCAAAGGAAATGAAGGTTTTATTTAAATAACTGTATTTTTTACTATGTGTCCAGAGAATGCCTTGAGGGTGAAACCTTGACATTTGGAGAGAGCTGCCTTGTTGAATAAATATATATGTCGTTACCTTGAAAGGTGGGCACTATCTTTGGAGTGCCCTCTAACATTACAATTGTCTCTATTGGAAGGGCAGATATACAAAGAATTGTCATGACTACTGCCTTATTTATGAGGTGAATTATTTTGAACTATTGAATTTTTAAAGCTGCGTGAATGATTTTTGTGTACAAATTTAAAGGGGAAGTAAATATTTTTAACTAAATATTTGAAAATATTGAAAGGCTTTGAGATCTAAAATATGTTATCAGAAATATAATATCCCTCTTTTACAGAAGATTTTTCAATGTGTTATTGTGTTACTATTATTTCCATGTATCATCTCAGCAAGAAACATCCTGGGCTGCTAATGTTAACATTGTCTCTTGGTGCTGTAATTTGTAAGAAAATTTGTCTACACCTTTAAGGTGATAATCATTGCTTCAAAAGTTTTGACAATAATATAACATATTAAGAGTTCCAACTGTAATACTTGCTATAATTATCCCCAATAGCAGGAGTATCCATTTAAACTCTCAGGTTATAGTTAATAGGCATTCTGATACCCTTCAAAATTCTTCTCACCAAAAACCTATTATAGCACAAAATTTCACAAAAAATTTTTAAATATAAAAGCATAGTGTTTTGAATATCTTTTAATTATTATGAACATTTTACTACACAAAAACCAGCAGCAAAATCTGAGAAAATTTTCTCTCGAGATTTCTAAGTTCTTTTTGAAGCTCTTCTGTATCAACTACCACATTTGACCTTCCCTTGTGTAGCTGGTAAGGCTGATACTGATAAAATTGTACCTATATTTGTTTACGTTAACCTGAAAATTAGCATAGAATCCCTGGATCAGGGCAGATTATTTTTACTTATAGCTGTACAATTATCAGATTGATTCTCTGCCCCAAATATTTATGCTCAGTGCAATATGGTAAAAGGCAGACATGTCCTTCCACAAAATGGACAAGAACCCCAAAATAAGAATCCAGGAACTTATATATACACTTTCTCCATCCTCTCCTGAGAGAGGAATAAACACTTAACCTCACTAATGTAAACAAATTCTCCTTGGGAAAAGAAGGGTAGGATTCTTGGTTTTACCTTATAAATACCAATAAGACAATTGTCTCAGGGTTGACAACTCCTACAATGGGTCTGACTCTCATCCAGTTATGAAATGTAAGCACATACCTCTGGGGAGGTAAATCTCTTGTTATCTGTTCAGTCATCCTTTAAGTTACAGGGCTTGTTCTTTAACCCAGGTCCTAGTAAAATTTTTCCAGAAAGCTCTACTGTGCAGAAAACATAAAAAATATGTCCTTTGTGGTTCCACAGGTATCCTAACTTCCATTTTATGGTTGGGAATACAAGAGATTCAAATAATTTGAATGACATTTTCAATATCTCATTATTTATAAGTGAGAGAAGTGGATGTTTGATAAGGGCCATTCTGACTTCAAGGTTCATGTCTTTATACTACACTGAGTTAACAAACTATAAAAATTTTAAACCTGTACTAAATGAAATATGAATTATCTATGCCTAAGTTTTATTAGAAAGTCAAGAGGCTTTCATCCTAAGTAGCAAACACTTGAAATTAGCTGTAAAGCCAAAATTGAGAGACTGAATTTTGATTGATTTAGTGGGAAGAAAAGAACTTCAAAATGCATTTTCTGAAGGCCTGTCAAAAGTAAGTAGAACATGTGTAGGGGGAGGCAATCCTCAGAAAAATGAGAAAATAAGTGTCCCACGTGGTGAGGGTGACTTTAGATATATAAGAGAGTTTAAGAGAAAAATAGAAATGTACTTCTAACTATAAACTTTGCCCATTTGGACCTCTATGCTAATGAAGAACACCATTGTCAAATGTATTGTATAAGTTGCTTAACACCTGGTATAATGAGATAACCCATGAATAAGCTTCTTCAATAAGCATAATTTCAGGAAAATATCAGGAAAAATTACTATGCTAATACTTAATATATAGGACACCACTCCCATATTGAACAAGTCAGCCATTTCCAAAATATTGATCTTATGCATTGTTCATTTAAAAAGTGTTTGCTAATGCATCCATATTCCAATATTTTTGTTTCTACTTATGTATATTCATATACTACTATGTATGACTTTATATATATTATAAAAAGCATAAAATAGACATTTTAAAATAATAGCTTTAAGAATAAGTAGAAATTTTAGTATTTATTTTCTGCACATCAATGAATTATCTATATAGTACATGAGCACACCTATGCCCAATTTGAAGACTACTAGAATGTATAGTAGTATTTACTACAGTCAAAATCAAAACATGAGTATTCCTGAATCACTGTATGAGCTGCGATTTTCTCATTTATTCCTAACTATCCCCTCATGTGTCTCATCCTCTTTCCAGAATTTTCCATTTATTTTCTTCTCTGTGCTTTTATCTGTCTTCCATCTCACCAATCTTCTCAAATCTTTTGCTAAAGTCAAGTATTATATTTTTAACTTCAAGTGCTGCACTTTTTGGTTATATAATTTCCATTCGATTTTTATTTTACACAGTTTCAAATTCTCTGGAGAAATTCTCTTAGTTTCACCTATTTTCTCCACCATTCTCTTTAATTTATTGAATATATTAATCATGGTTATTTTGTAGTCCTTTTCTTCTATCACCAATATCTGAATCATCTTTAGGTCTTTTTCTGTCATTCTCTTTTATCTTGGATTTTGGTGATCTGGTCCTGTTTCTCAGCATGGCTTTTATGTTTTTGTTGAATGTCAGACTCTGTGTATTAAAATTTGTAGATGATTCGAATGATATGTTCTTCCATCTGAAAGGGCTCAATTTTTGCTGGAAAGATCAGGTAGAGGATAATAACACTAACTAAATTAAAGATTGAGCAGCCTTGGGGCTATGTTGCAGTATGTGTAAGACTCCAACTGCTTCTGAGTCACTTATGTCCCAACATAGCCCTCTGATAGTTCCAGTTGAGAGACTGGGAGACCAGGGTGGACTGGGAACCCTCTCCACCCAACAAGTATTTGTCGTCACATCATCATGAGATTGCTGAATACACTGAATGGCTTTTCCAGACACTTTCTGCTTAGCTAACTCACTTTTGCCCTATAAAACTTCAAAACTTAGCAAATGTTATTAGAGGTAAATCAGCCTCATTGCATTTTCAGTGAGATCCTGGACTGTTTAGTCTTCAGTGTTTCTTTTTTTTCCCTATGGCACAATGAAGCTACCCAAAACTCTGCTGTTTTATTTTGTTTTGTTGGTTTTTGCCTCATAGTAGTGGTGTATTACCTGGGTAGGGGATAGGGGAGTAGAGGTCCAAAATCTCAACCTTTTATTGGGTGCCCAATACTAGCAAATACCTGGAGGAAAAATTATATAGTTTCAGAATGTTGCCTCACTTCTATGTTGTTCTTCTTTCTCTAGAACTTTATCTTTGAAAGTGCTGGTTGCCTCAGTGGCTTTCAGATGCAGATTATCTATCTATCTATCATTCTATTGATCTATCTATCTAATCTGTATATATACTTTTATAGATTTTATTTTAAATCACATATATGTGATCTATCTATCTAATCTGTATATATATTTTGATAAATTTTATTTTACTTATTTTATAGATTTTATTTTATTTTAAAATTTATATTTTATTTTGTTTTATATTATTTATTATATAGATTTTATTTTAAATAAAATTATTTTAAATAAAGCAATAATTTTATTTAAAATAAAATCTATAAAATAAATAAAATAAAATATATAAAATAAATAAAATGTTTTTGTTAAATGTCAGACTTTGTGTATTAAACTTTGTAGATGATCAGAATGATATGGTCTTCCATCTAAAAGGGGTCAATTTTTGCTGGAACAAACAAGTAGAGGATAATAACATTAATTTTATTTTATTTTAAAATAAAATCTATAAAAGTATATGTTTATATAAAAATGTCATATATATATATAAATTTCCCACTGGTTCTTTGCAGGACAGTTTATCTGCCACAAGTGATTATATCTCAGTATAAGTCAGCATTTGTCAAACCTATATGACAGGATCATCTTGAGCATCTTATTTTAAAATACAGATTCTTGGGTTCTACCATAAACTAAATGAATCAGTGTGCCATAATACGGAGCTTTGGGGCTTGGCTACTTTTGACAAAACACCTGGGTGATGTTTATGAATCCATTCTGGAACTAACAATTAGGTACGGGTAGACTAAATGACCTCTGATGCACTTTCCAGCTCCAACATTTAATGTATTTGTTATAATTTTTTATTTACATGAGAAACAAAGAAGTTTAGAATTTCCACTACCTGCACCTTTCACTTAAGGTCAGTAAAAATGTTACATCATTTATCTAACTCTTTTCCAAAATGTAAAATAACAGTCTTTTATTGTACTTGATTCTAAAGTCAAATAAAAATCTATGAAGCATTTGGTTTTATCAGCACTTTTGCTAACATCACAACCCACAGGGGTTCTTAGTTTTGTGGTTATTTCCCTTTTATTTACATGTAAGTGAGAGAGTGCAATTTTCACATTATGGCTGCAAAGCATGAACTGTTCAGCAAATTAGCAATTATTTCGGTGGTTTGCTGACAATACTTTCTTGGTAAGCATTCACTAATATGTATGGGTCTCAATTTTATCTCCGTGCATGCATTTTTTCCATCAATGAAAATTTAGGTGATTAAAATAATATAAGGAAGGAAAATTTCTCTCTCAGAAGTAAGATATTGTGTCCACGTGCTTATCATGGTATAGAGCTTGGCACAATACCATATACTGGTACTAAATAAAGGTCTTCAAATATTTAATGTTTATAGCACATGAATCATTTCACAATATGATGTCCCTCTGCTGGATAGTTTAGTCCCAAATGCTTCTTGTAATTCAAGGAAATAGGGATCTGTTTGGATGATTCCTCCAAAGCAATTATTTTTATGCATTGAAATTGAAATAAAAATTACTTCTCCAGAACAAAGAGCATAAGACCACAAGTTGAAGTGTTGTAATAAAAACACTTTATTGTTTATATGTGTGTGTGTGTATGTGTGTGTGTGTGTGTGTGTAGGGGGATGGATGTATTTGTATGAAAGACAGAAAGTCACATATAGAGACAGAAAATGCAGATTATTTTTAATTTAACTGTATTAGAGTTCTACAGAGCAGCAGAACTAATGAGATTTCTGTGTCTATATCTATATAAACAAGATTTATTATGAGAGTCGACTCACAATTGTGGAGACTGAAAAGTACCACCATTCACCATGTGTGAGCTGGAGAACCTGAAAAGCTAGCAGTGTAATTCCATGCATGTCCAAAGGCCTGAGAACCAGAGGAACTCATAGTTTAGGTCCTGGTTCAAGCCTGAAGGTCTAAGAACTAGGGTCACTAACGTTCAAGAGCAGGAAAATATGGATGTCCCAGCTCAAACAGAGAGAACATTCCTTTCCATGCCTTTTTGTTGTATTCTGGCTCTCAACAGATTAAATGATGGCTACTCACATTGATGAAGGCAATCTTACTCAATCTACTGATTTGAATACCCTAACAGACACACCTAGAAATAATGTCTTGTCAGTCATCTAGGCATTCCCTTACAGTCAAGTTGACAAATAAAATTAATCATTACAAGTCCACCCTTTGTCAATGTGGCACCCATATACATCTATTTAAATCATACTTAATTCAAAAAAGGTAATACTGTTATATGGTTATAATTTCACCCAACTTGCTAAAACTACCCTGTGTACAATTGAAAACATACCAAACCCTTATCCAGAAGAGAAGGAAAAGTCCTTGAATAATATTCTGTAACTTAAATATTGTGATGTAATATTAACAATACTTAAATACTGATATAAAGTCAATATATTTTATGTTACAAGATGAGGAGATAAAAGCTGAAAAAAATATTTATTAATATATTTATATATACACACAAATTGAGGCATAACAAAATAAGAATGAAATACTATGATAATTACAATTCTTGTTTCTGTAACTGGTCACATGGTCATAGCTGATATTTATAACTTCCTCTACTATCCATTCTATATTCCCTTTGCCTCCAGCAAGCATGTTAGCTGATCACTGGTGTTTACCTCATTGGATGACCCAAACCCTCATTCCTGAAATCTCTGGGCCATTTGTAGTCCTGCCTGAATTAGGTTGCTACAGTTTTCCATTGAACTTAATCACAGGAATGGTAATATTCAAAGACATCCTAAAGAATCTTCTGTGTTTCAAACATATTCTTACTTCCTCTATTGTAGCATAGTCATCTAATTTTCTCTTAGTAGTCCAGATCAATCCCAGCCAATACCATAACTTCCTTCTTGACCTGTTGACTTAGAGAAATAAATGGCCTAAAGTGGCCTTGTGGCAGTCTTAACTTCCATTTCAATAAAATCTATCATTGTTTTGTCTCCTGGTAGAAGCATTCCTCCTTCTGAAACTAAGAGCTCTAGGCAAGAGAAGCATGAAGTCATAAAAACAGGAAGCAAAATTTCGCTATTTTGTCACTAAGGGTAATAGTGAGTAGTGCCACTGCCATTTTCACCCCTGGATCCCTCGACCGATGAATCCTGGCTATCAGAAAAACAGCACCAGATATTGGATGCTGATTCAGAGTGTATACAGACTTCTGTAAAACATTTACCCAGCCCTAAAAGCTATTGTGATCTAGCTGGCACTATATCTTAGTCTTGAAAAGTCCATTTCACTGTTGTGTCAAGCCAGCAGCCTCAGAATTATGGGAAACATGGTAAGATCAGTAAATTTCATGAACATGGGCCCATGCCCCACTACTTTTCCTGTGAAATGAGTTTCTTAATCAGAAACAACGTTGTTTCTGTTGTTGTCTTAATCAGAAACATTGTGGAATATCACAATGATGGATTAGACATTCTATAAGTCTGAAGATAATAATTTTAGCAGAAGTATTACATGCAGAAAAGGCAAATACACATCCAGAGTAAGTGTCTACTCTTGTAAGGACAAAATATTACTTCTCCCATGATTCAACTGGTCCAGTATAATTCACCTGCCAACAGGTTGCTGGCTGATCATCCCATGGAGTGATGTCATATGAAGACTCAATGTCACCATATTGATCACCACTGCTGGCCAATTGAGCACTCAGCAGTGGCCATATCCAGGTTGGCCTTAACGAGTAGAAGTCCATGTTGCTGAGCCCATGCATAATCTTCATGACCTGCCATCATGGTTATTTTGTTTATTACTTTTTTGGGCAATGATGGAGTGGCTAGAAGAAGAGGCTGACCGACATCTATAGAACAGGTCATCTTGTCCACTTGATTATTAAAATGCTCCTCTGTTGAAGTCACCCTTTGGTGAACATGAAACACAAATATCTGAATGTTTGTCATTCATTCAGAGAGATTTCTCCACGTACTTCTTCCTCAAATTTCTGTCACCCATTTTCCAATCATGATTATTCCAAGTCCCTTACCATCCAGCCAAATTTGTGGCCATGGCACATGAATTGGCACAAATCATGTTTAGCCATTTATCCTTCTAAGCAAGGTGCACAACCAGATACAGTGCCTGAAGTTCTGTATACTGAGAGGATTTCCCTTTGCCATTGTCTTTCAGAGAGAGATTGTAGTGATTCAGCTGCCCGCTTTGAAATGGTGTCCACATATTGTGCAAAGCCATCTGTAAATCAGTCCCACGTCTTCTCTTCCTCTGTTAATTGAACATAGGAAACTCCCCTTGAGGTCATACGTACAGTGTGAAAGAAAGATGGCAGCATAACTGGATTGAGAGCCATGAACGTTCAACCACTTTTTCATGTAGCTTACTTGTGCCTTTAGGAGCTGTTCAGGTATGATCTGATATATGAATGTATCTACATATAGTATCATGTATAACTAACTGTAAGTTGCTATTTATGCCCAACTTTATGGTTTGCTGGATCAGATAACACAGTACACAATGGGAAGCTCAGATCTCATGGTAACTTGATGATTCAAGGTCAAGAGTTCAGTCTCTACTAAAGCCCAGTAGAAGTCTGATTTCTCTCTCAATAGGAACATAGTTATCTGTAGATTATGGCAGGGCCTTGTTCAAAAATTCTAAAGGCTTGTACTGTGATTTGCCTATGGGGGTCTTCCAAAGTTTTCAAACAGTATCCCTATCTGCCACAGATATTTCAAGCACCATTGGCTCCATTGGATTATATGGCCCAAGTGGCAGAGCAGCTTGTACAGACAGCATCCTGGGACCTGTTACAGAACCTTCTTTCATTCTGGGCCTCCTCAAAACTAGTAGCATTTTACGTCATTTGGTGAAAGAGAGTAGCACACACAAATAAGGAATATTTTGCCTCTAAAATCCAAATAGGCGCAGTAGGCATCGTGCCTTCTTGGTTTTAGGAACAGCCAGATAGAACAACTTATTTCTTACCTTAGAAGGAATATCTGATCATGCTGTATGTCACCGGGCCCCTCGAAATTTCAATAAATTAGGAGGCCCTTGAATTTTAGTCAGCTTTATTTCTCATCCCCTAACATATGCCTTAGAGTACTTGCTACTTCACACTCACTGTGTTCAACCAGCATAATGTCATCAATATAGTAAACCAGTGTGATATCTTGTGAAAATGAAAGTGAGCAAGATTCTTGAAAATAATTATGACATTGGTTTGGAAAGTTAATATATTCCTGCGGTAGGACAGTGAACATTTCTTGCTCACCATGACACCAGAAAGCAAATTGCCTCTGGTAGGCCTTATGGATAGCAATGTAGAAAAAGAATTTTCTAGATCAATAGCTGTATATTAGGTAATAGGGGATGTGTTAATTTCCTAGGAAAAACAAAACAAAACAAAAAACCCATCTGGTATAGCAGCTGCAAATGGAGTCATCACTTAGTTAAACTTCCAATAATCTACTGTCATTCTTCAAGATCTATGTGTCTTCTGCATAGGTCAAACAGGAGAGTACAGGGAATCTGGTGCATATTTCAAATCCTTGATGATAGCACTAATCTCTGCAATCCCTCTAAGAATAGAGTATTGCTTTTGATTTACACCTTATCTAGTAGAGACAGTTCTAATGGCTTTCATTGGCCTTTTCCACCATAATAACCCTTACTCCATAGGTCAAGAAGTCTTTTTGGAGATTCTGCTAGCTTCTAAGTATATCTATTCCAATTATGCATTCTGGAACTAAGGAAATAACCACAGGTTATGTTCAAGGATGCAAGGACCCACTGTGAGATGGACCTAAGCCAAGCTCCATCAGTCACCTGAACTCAATAAGCCCTTATTCTGATTGGAAGGCCACAGTGATATGTTGGGTCTCCTGGAGTCAGTGTCACTTCAGAGTGAGTTTCCAGTAGTCCCTAAAATATCTGATTATTTTCATTTTCCCAGTGCACAGTTGCCCTGGTAAAAGGCTGTAATTCCCTTTGAATAAGGCTGAGAGAAATATTAACAGTATAAATTTTCATTAGCGTACCAGAGTTATTCCTCTAGAGAATGTAGCTTACCCTTCATTCAAGGAGTTTGGGGGTACATAAACTGGCTCCAATATGGGGATTGATTGAGAAGCCTTTACTCTCTTGTTTTATAATTCAAGTTAGACATTTCTTCATTTTATCTAGACCTTTCTTGTTTATTCAAATTAAGAAAAAAATATAGTAAATTTCCTATTTCTTTCACTTCCAGAAACACCATAATTCATTAGAAAATGCTATGGACCTTCCCAAGTCAGGCTATACAGCTTGCTGCTTTGACTATGTCCTCCCTTACAGTAATTACACCACCTTGCTGTTAGGAGCCTGCTGAGACTTGAGTCCAGTTATAGACATAGAAGCAAAGAGGAGTGGTAGACATGGGCCCTGAGGAGACTTAGCATTGTCTTGCATGGTAACTGCCTCAGAGGAAGCCATTATTGTTTCCTTAGGCAATGCAGGATTAATCCTTTCAGATGGAGGTGAAGAGGCCAATACCACTGTGGGTGGGGATGTGACTGCCTCTGAAGGTGGGGGGGCCAATTCTGCCAATTGAAGAGGCTACTTTGCTGAGCATGGGGAGACCAATTGCATAGAAAGTGGGAAGACCACTTTCAATAAAGGTAAGGAGATCTCTATCACTAGCAAAGAGGACTTCTCAGAATTCAGGGGTTTAATGTTCCTAGCTTCATCAGGTTCTTCCTACACATCCCCAGTTCATCTTACAGGATCTCATTTTTCCCCAACTAATGCTCTCAGTTGAATACTAGACACTCTGAGACTGAGATTTCAAATTATTTTGTAAATCAGAGAACACAGAATTAATTTCTGCATTTGATTTCTGGTAATTTTAGCCTTGCAGCTACAAGAGATAAGGCTCTCCTCCAGTGCATACCTAGAAGATCTTAGGTCATTTGTGCAGTGCTTGAGCTGGGCATTCAAATGGCTGAACTCATCTTTTTTTTTGACCACTTTATCCAGAGACATTAGAAGCAACCAACCAATGTCATTATGTTCCTTAGTTTTCCAGAAATGGTCATATATAGGGTTACTTAGTTCCTTGCTTCTTATAAGTGATTGATTAAAAGTATCCAATATATATTTTTGCATATATCTATAAATACTTTACACTAAGGACTATCAGTGCCCCATTTACTACTGACAATAGAGACATCAGCAACTTTAAATCCAATCAGATTATAGAGACAATGCCACAAACCCTACAACCAATTCAGAAAACTCATCCTTAAAATTCTCATCTAAAACCACTCATGATATCAAAATCTGTATCAGTGAGGGTTCTCAAGATAAACAAAACCAGAAGTGTATTGAGTATATATGTGTGTGTATATTTGTTTGTGTGTGTGTGTGTGTGTAAAAAAATACACACACAAAATGGGAATTGGATTATACAATTATAGAAGCTGAGAAGTTTTATGATCTATTGTCTGCAAGCTGGAGACCTGGGAAAGCTGATGATGTAATCCAGACCAAGTCTGAAGGCCTGGGAACCAGGGATTACCAATGATGGAAGTCCTGGTCTCTTTACAAATAGCATATAATTAGATTATGTTATATTATTTATTTATTTATTACTTTGGGGGATGTAGTCTCGCTCTGTTGCCCAGGCTAGAGTGCACTGGTGAGATCTCAGCTCACTGCAACCTCAGGCTCCTGGGTTCAAGTGATTCTCCTGCCTTAGCCTCCCGAGTAGCTAGTATTACAGGGGACTGCTGCCACACCCAGCTATTTTTTGTATTTTTAGTAGAGATGGGGTTTCACCGTGTTGGCCAGGCTGGCCTCAAACTCATGACCTCAAGTGACCCACCTCCCTCAGCCTCCCAAAGTGCTGGAATTACAGATGTTAGCCACTACGCCCAGCTAAATTGTTTATTTTCAAATTCTTCTCTCAATCTCAATCTTTTGATTAATATGACTATTACTCTGTTCTCATGCTGCTAATAAAGGCATACTCAAGACTCGGTAATTTATATAGGAAAGAGGTTTAATTGACTTAGAGTTCCACATGGCTAGCAGGCATCACAATCATGGTAGAAGGTGAATGAGGAGCAAAGTCATGTCTTACATAATGGCAGGCAAGAGAGCATGTGCAGAGGAACTGCCCTTTATAAAAACATCAGAACTCATAAGACTTACTCACTGTCATGAAAACAGCAGAGGAACACGTGCCGCCATTATTCAGTTACCTCCCACTAGGTCCCTCCCATGACATGTGAGGATTATGAGAGCTCCAATTCAAGATGAGATCTGGGAAGGGACACAGCAAACCAAATCAATATGTTAAATCAATTTACGTTTAATGTAATTATTTTAAGGTGTTTGCCATTTTGCTATTTATTTTTTGTATGTCTTATATTTTGTTTCTCACTGTTATTCTATGACTGCCTTCTTTTGTATTAATTAGAAATTTTCTAGTGTACCATTTTAGTTCCATTCAACTGCTTACATAAGTCAAAACTCATCAAACTGAATATTTTAAATATATGCAGTTACTTGTGCATAAATTATATTTTAAATCTGTTTTTTGTTTGTTTGTTTGTAGAAAGTGATTTATTTAGAGAGAGAGAGAGAAACAGGAGAAGGGGAGAGAAAGAAACAGCTAACTCTCACACTGAGTGAGAGAAAGAAAAGATGGAATCCAGGAGAGGAAAGCAGCTTCCACACTGAGTGGAAGGGAATAGAGAGAGATAGAGTTTAGGAGGGGAAGACAGGCTTCCACGAAGGGAGTGTTCCTGGAAGGAGACCCAAACATGGAGTCCCTTAAATCTGTTTTTTAAAAATAAAATCATTCAATTGAAAAGTACAAAAAGAGAAATGTAAATATATGTTTTCTTCCTTCTTATAGTTTGCCTTTTTATTTTGTGGACTATTTTCTTTGCTGTGCAGAAACTCTTTCATTTGATGTAGTCTTACTTTATATTTGCTTTTTCTGCCTATGCTTTTGGGGTCATATCAAAGAGACCATTGCTAGTATCAATAGCAACAAGCTTTCCCCCTGTTTTCTCCTAAGAGTTTTGAAGTTTCAGGTCTCATGCTTAAGTCTTTAATTTATTTTGAGTTGGTTTTTGTGTATTATGTAAGATAAGGGTCCAATTTCACTCCTTTGCATATACATATTCAGATTTTCCAGCATCACCTATTACAGAGACTGTCCTTTCTCCACAGGATATTCTGGGTATCCTTGTCAAAAATCATTTGACCATATGTGAGTAGATTTTTTCTGGCCTATCTATTCCTTTCCATTGGTCTATATGTCTGCATTTATGCCAGTAGCATACTATCTTATTTACTGTAGGTTTGTAATACTTTTTGAAGTCAAAAAGTGTGATGCCTCTATCTTTGTTGTTGTTGTTTTTTTTTTCTCCTCAGGAGAGCTTTGAATATTCAGGATATTTTGTGGTCCTATACAAATTTTAGAATTTTTTGAATTCATGTAAAAAATTAACTTGACATTTTTATGGCAATTGTATTGAATATGTATATTGTTTTGGGTAATACGGGCATTTTAGCAATGTTACATTTTCCAATCCATGAACACGGGATTTTTTTAATATATTTGTAGCCTCTTCAACTGATTTCAGCAATGTTTTGTAGTTTTCATAATACAAGTTATTAATATCCTTGGTTAAGTTTATTCTTAAATATTTTATTTCTATTTTATGATATTTTAAACAAGATTAAAAAATGTTTTTTGTAGTATTCACTGTTACTATATGAAAATGATACTGGTTTTTCTGTTGCTTTTGTATTTCAACTTTGCTAAATGTATTACTTCTGAGATTTTTTTCTGTTGAATATTTAGGATTTTCTACATATAAAATTATGTCTTCTGCAAATGAGAAAATTTTACTTCTTCCTTTCTAATTTATATGCCTTCTTTTTCTTTTTCTCATCTAATTGCTGTAACTAGGACTTCCAGTGCTACCTTACTTAGAGATAGCAAGCACAGGGATCCTTGCCTTGTTCCTGATCTTAGAGAAAAAGCTTTAAGCTTTTCATTATTGAGTATTTTAGCTATGGGCTTTCTATATATTGCCTTTATTAAGTTAATTTCCTTCTTAGTTTTTGAAAATTTTTTTTTAATCATGAAAGGTGTTGACTTTTGTCAAACTTTTTTTCTGCAACTATTGAGATAATCATGTGACTTTGATCCTTTGTTCTGTTAATGTGTTGTCTCACATGTAAAAAATTCCACTTAGTCATGGTTTATGATTCTTTTAATATGCTAGGGAATTTTGTTTGCTATTATTTTGTTGGAGATTTTTGCATCTATATTCATAAGGGATATTAGTCTGCAATCTTCTTGCAGTATCCTTGTGTGACTTTGGTATCAGTACAGTGCTCGTCTTATAAAATGAGATTGAAAGTTTTATCTTCATTTTTTGGAATAATTTGAGAAGAATTAAAATTAGTTCTTTAAATATGTATGGTCAAATTCTTCAGTGAGAAGATCATGTCCTGGGCTGTTTTTCGTTTTGAGGTTTTTCATTACTGATTTATTCTTTCTTCACTATTTTTCTGTTCAGCTTTTCTATTTCTTCATGATTTAGTTTTCTGGATTATGTGTGTGTGTGTGTGTGTGTGTGTGTGTGTGTGTGTGTATATATATATATATATATTTTTTTTTTTTTTTGAGACTTAGTCTCACTCTGTTACCAAGGCTGGAGTGCAGTGGCCCAATCTCAGCTCACTGCAACCTCTGCCTACTGGGTTCAAGCAATTCTCCTCCCTCAGCCTCCCGAGTAGCTGGTATTACAGGCATGCACCACCACACCTGGCTAATTTTTTTGTAGTTTTAGTAGAGATGGGATTTCACCATGTTTGCCAGGCTGGTCTCCAACTCCTGACCTCAGGTAATCCACCAACCTTGGCCTCCCAAAGTTCTGGGATTACTGATGTGAGCCACAGCCCTCGGCCTCATAGCTTGTATATTTTTAAGAATTAATCCATGTCTTCTAGATTTTCCAGTTATTTGATGTATAATTATTCATAGTATTCTCTTACGATCCTTTCTATTTCTGGGATATTAGTTGTAATGTTTCCTTTTTAATTTATTTATTTGAAAATTGTCTTTTTTCATTAGTTCAGCTAAATTCTTGTCAGTTTCATTCATGTTTTCAAAAACTCCTTCTTACTTTTGTTAATTTTTATCTATTTTTCTGATAACTATTTCATTTGTTTCTGCTCTAATCTGTATAATCACTATCTTTTTTTTTTTTTGCTGCTAAATTTGGGCTTAGTTTGTTCTTCTTCTTCTTGTTTCTCGAGGTGTAAAATTAGATTTTCTTTATTAATGTAGGTGTTTACCCCTTGACCTTCCCTGTTAGTTCTGCTTTTGCTCACCTCTTAAGTTTTGGTATGTTGTGCTTCATTTGCAATTATCTCACGATATTTTCCAATTTCTTTTCTAAAGTTTTTTTTGAGACATTGGTTGGTCAGGAGTCTGTTTAATTTTTCATACCTGTAATTTTAACAGTTTCCTTTCTGTTATTTATTTTTAGTTCTATTTCATTGTGCTCTGAAAATATACTTGATATGATCTCAATCTTCTTAACTTTGTAGGATTTGTTTTGTAACCTAATATGTAATCTACTTGCAGAATGATCCGTGCACTTTGGAAGAATATGTATTCTACTGTTGGTTTATATAAGCATTATGGCAACCAAAAAGAAAATATATATTAAAAGATAAACACTGAAAAAAGAAAAAGAATCAAAGCATATTAGTAAAAAAAGATCAACAAAACATATAGAAAGACAGAAAGAAAAGTAAAAAGAGAAAAAAGCTGTAAGACAGAAAACAATGAACATAAAACAGACATGTCTATTAGGTCCATTTTGTCTACAGCACTTTAAGCTTACTGTTTACTTATTGATATTCTGTCTGGATGTTTTATTCATTATTGTAAGTAGGATATTGAAGTTTTCTACAACTATTATATTGCTATCTATATTTCTCATCTGTTCAGTTAACGCTTGCTTTATATATTTAGGTCCTCTAATGTTGACTGCATATGTGTTGTAATTGTTATATTTTCCTGATGAATTAACCATTTTATCTTTATATAATGTCCTTTCTTATCTCGTGTGACAGTTTTTGTCTTAAAATCTTTCTTGTCTGGAAATGAGTGCAGAGAATTGCATCTCTTTTGGTTACCATTGACATGAAATATATATTTCCATCTCTTTTTTTTTTTTCAAGCTTATGTATGTCCTTAAATCTAAAGTAAGTCTGTTTAGACAGCATACAGTTGAATCTTTTTTTTTACCCATTCAGCCACTGGGATTTGATTTATTAACATATGAATTGATTATTAAGATGAAAGCACTTACTGTTGCTATTTTGTTGATTGTTTTCTGTCTTTTAGCTCTCTTTTCTCTCTTCTCTTGCTATCTTCCTTTATGTTGATTTTTTGTACTAATATGCTTTGATTCTTTTTCTTTTTTGAGTGTTTATCTTCTAACAGATATTTTCTTTTTGATTGATATGATGCTTATATAAGCTATTTTACAAGATATTAAGTCTTTTTTAAGTCTACAATAGGTATGTCTATTGTAAACTTGTAACAAGTTAGCTTCAATTATATATAAATATTCTACGCTTTATGTCTCCCACAAATACAGTATGTATTATTGATGTCACAACTTGCATAGTTTTTTATTGTGTATACATTAACACACTTTTATAGCTATAGTTATTTTTAATACATTTTTGTCTTTTATACTAGAAATAAAAGTGATATAAATACTGCCATTAGAGCATTACAGTATTCTGTACTTGTTACATATATACCTTTAGTAGTAATTTTAAACTTTCACATGCTTTTGATGTGCTGTTTAGTATCCTTTTATTTCACCTTGAATAACTTTCTTTGACATTTCTTGTGTACTGGTCTAGAATAAATTCCCTCAGCCTTTGTTTATTTTGGAAAGTTTTTATTTTTTCCTCATTTTTGAAGATAGCTTTGCCAAGTATTTTGATCTTGTTTGGCAGTTTTATTCTTTCGGCATTTTGATAATATCATCCGACTCTCTTCTATGTGGCAAGGTTCTGCTGAGACATCCACTGATAGAAGCTCCCTTGTATGTAACTACTCACTCTTCTCTTGCTGCTTTCAAAATCCTCTAGTTGTTGTTGACTTTTAACAATTTGATGATAATATGTCTCTGTGTAGACTTTAGATTCATCCTATTTAGACATTTATCTAGGCTTCCTGAACCTGAATATCTACTTCCCTCCCTAGTTTTCAGCTGTTATTTCTTCAAGTGACCTTTTCTTCCCTTTATTTCTCTCTTTTCCTCCTGGGATTTTCATAATGCATATATTTGTTTACTTTACAGTATTCCATAAGTCCATTAGGCTTTCTTGTTTCCATTCTTTTTAATATTTACTCCTCTGAATAATTTCAGGTCACCTGTCTTTGAGTTTACTGATTCTTTTTCCTCCTTGAATAAACATACTGCTTAATTCCTTCAGTGGATTTTAAAATTTAGTTATTGTATTCTTCAACTGTAGAATTTCTCTTTTTTGTAATTCCTATTTGGGTTAATATTCTCATTTGGTTCATGCTTAATTTTCCATATTTAATTTAATTGTATACTATTATAACTCACTGAGCTTCTTTAATAATTATTATTTTAATTTTTTCTAATAACTTATAGATCTTTGTTTTTTTGTTGATTGTACACTTTATGTCTATTATCTTTTTTTATCGTACTTTAGGCTCTGGGGTACATGTGCAGATCATGCAGGATTGTTGCATAGGTATATACATGGCAAGGTGGTAAGAGTTGGTTACTGGAGATTTTTTTGGTTTTTCAATTGAGTCATTTTGCCTGTTTGTTTATGTTTCTTACAGCTTTGTGTTTGTATCTTGGCATTTAAGGAGGAAACAGCTACCTCTCAGTCTTCACAGACTGGCTCAGACAGGGAAGTAGCTTCACCAGTCACATTGGCTGGGAATTACTGGAGCCTCTCAAACCTTTTACATGGATGTGTCTTTTCTCAACTTTTGTATGGAGAATCCTAATTGGAAGGATTTACTGGTTTCTTTCTCTCTCTATTTTTTCAGGTGACTATATCTCTTTCTTCTTTTGGCGTCTGACTATTGGACTATAGGCTTGGATGTTAGAGTTATGCTATCATTTCCCTTCCGCCTTGGGAAAAAAGCCTTGATTTGTTTGTCTCCTGATTGCATTGACTTGTGCTGGCAACTGCAAGTTACTTATCCTGCCATCTCCACCACCATTTTTTTTAAATTTATTTTTTCAGCTATCCTAAATATTCTAACTATGCCAATTCAGTAAGTATTCTAGTTAAGGCAAGATAAAAGCAAAATCTGTGGGCAATATACCAAAGGACTAGAGATGTTGGACACATGCTCCACTCTATCTTCACTCCCAATGGAAAAGTCACAGTTGAGGCATGACTGTTGTAGGTAAAGGGAAATTGTTCTTCCCACTGGTCCAATGTGGCTTTCTCTGTACTGTGTTTGTATTGGATAGTACAACTTCTCAACTGGATTCTGGACTTTTCATAAAGGTATTTGGGTTCATATATCATTAATAAATTGATGTGTCTGTAAGAGAATAAGGACTGGGAATTTCTATTCTTCCATCTTGTTGATGTCACTCCACTTCAACTCCAAAATTTCTATTTGATTTTTTTTCATAATTGTTCTCTCTTCATTAACATTCTGTGTTTAGTTAGACATCTTTCTTTTAATTGCTTTAATTATTTAGACATTTAAAAAATCTTTGAACATATTTATAATATCTAATTTAAAGTAATTGTCTAGTAAGTCCATTATCTGGGTAACCTTGCTGACAATTTTTATTGACTGCTCTTTTATGTATATATAGGTCATACTTTTCTGGTGTGTGTGTGTATGTCTGTGTGTGTGTGTGACATAATTTTTTTTACTAAGTCTGAACATTTCATATAATATGATGTAGTAATTCTGTAAATCAAATCTTCTGTCCTGCACATGTTTATTGTTCTTGCTGGGTTTTTTTTTTTTTGGTCCTATTTATTTAGTAATTATTTTGGATTGATTATCTAAGACTGTATTCCCTGTAGTCTGAAGTTACTGATATCTCTGTTCAGTTAGGTAAGTTGTCATCTAATGAATGTTCAGAAATTTTCTCATATACCTTGAATCAATTAGTCTTAGACACTTTGCTGAGAAGCTCTGTGTTTGTGTTGCAGTATTGTCTTCAACATTCCAGGATGCAATTTTCAAAGTTGCTTTAACCTTCACTTCCTGTTTATGCAGGACTTCAAGATAGGCCAGGGTTGTGATGTTAGAATCTTCTTGGATCTTTTCTGAGCATGTAGACGGTCCTGCTCATTTGCATATTCTTGTAAATCCCCAGGGACTTGTCAGACCTTTGCAAAGTTTCCAAGGACATCTTTCCAGCTACTCCTCTTGAATATTTGCCTGGGCTCTTCTTTGCTTCAACTAATATAATAGCTTTATGCAGCTAAAATATTAAACAATTGTAGTTGTTTTCAGAAAACACCCTAGGAATAGGGAGTTTCTCAGGGAGCAAGTTCTGGGCCAGATCAAATAACAAGAACACCCTGCAAGTGGGGCTGTTACAGGGAGCGTCCAGACAGGTCAAATTGTGGAAATGCTCTGGGGATGAAATATTTTTACTTTTTAGTAGCTTCAAACTCTATTATCCCCCAACCCTACAGTGATTGAAAGGCTACTGTTCTTCATAGCTACATGGAGCTGGGAGTAGGTACATGCAAGTAGGCCAAGTTAAAAATGCCACAAACTTTTCTGTTTTTACTGGGGTTAAGTGGTTTTTCTTGTGTAAACTTCCTTCATATTGTTGTAAGACTTTGGTTAATTTCCAAAGTTCTAAAAATGTTAATTTTTATAATGCTATAAATCTTCTCATGTCTTTTATGAGGCAGTAGATTCCTATAGGTCCTCACTCCATCATTCTAAAAGTCACGCCTCTCAGCTGGGTTTTTAAGACAAAGTATTATTCTTTTATGTATTCCCCCTTGTTATATTCATCTTATATTGTAGCCTATTGAATTATTTTTATATGTTGATTGCATCATGTCATTCAGATATGCCCTAAATGTCTTTATCCCAATCATTAAACTATTTGATTTACCTTAAGAAGATGCAAATTGGCAATATTCTGCAGGATTCTACTAGAGACTTCCTACTAAAGAACTTTCAGATTTCTATTATCCACATACTTCTTGGATATTTCCCTTTATGAAACTGACTTCTCCTCTGCTGTATAATATGTAAATATATATTTTATACAATTTCAACTAGAAAACATTTCATTCATATAGGAACTCCTCAATTTATAACCTCATTTCTATATTGGAGTTGAATCTTTTATACACTTAACTTATACAAACACAATTTGCTCCTTGTTGAAGAGTTGGACTTAGAAATAGACTAATGAACTTAATGAACAATTCGGCTTGCACTCTACTCAGTGAACACATTTCTTGGAGTGATTGTGAAGGAGTACATATGATCTGCTAGCCTCTTAGTCTAAGTTTCAACATGCTTCTTATACTGCAACATCTCACCATGTTCATTGTGTTTCTTGCTTTTCACAATATGTATTTTTCATGTAGTATGGTCCCTAACTGCAATCCAACTATTTAATCTGGGGCTCAGCAGAAGACACAGCAATCTGTTCCAACACAAGAGGGAAACTTGCTGAGGTGCACTCCCTGAGAGTTTGTATATAGCTCTCAAACATTGCATTTCCCTAAAATAATTATAGCTGTGTTCTATTTATGCCTTTTGAGTAAACTTTTAATCTATTCCTAAATGTTCTACCCAGGTTTAGCTATGCCACATAGCAAAAGTGGGTCATTCCAGAGAAATCATGCCTTGAACAGTGGCAACAGCCTCCATCTTTTAACTTTGTTTATTTCTCAGTTTATGTCAGTATTGATGAAAACATACAAGGCATCTGAGACAGACCTAGCAGGAATTCTGTCCTGTGGAAATTTAATTTATTGCAATTACGCAATTATTCTCAATGTGGTGCTCTTTCCAGAGGATATATGAGATGTTGTCCTCCTTGCTCAGTTTTACTAGAAATATCCAAGGCTTTCCAGTACACTACCATGAGTTTGCAAACTCATCACAATGAGCACTCAAAAATTTTACTTTAAACTAAGCACAGGTTGAATAAAAGCTTGTCTTTCTATAACACAGATTATTTAATGACACAGGGGCAGGCTTGAGCTTGTGCAATGATCTTGATGTCAGAAGTTCAATAATAATCATGGTATCCAATGTCTCTCTTTAATTCTTAAGCTGCAGATAGTCAGGTCTACACTTCCTAAAGAGTAAACTACCAACAATGCACTGTCAGAAAAATTACCTATGGAAATGAAATAAGTTTATTGAGTAAAATTATTTCCCCTTACATTGTTTTTTTGTTTTGTTTTGTTTTATTGGTTGAGGGAAATTGGTATCATAAAAAAAAACAAAAACAGCAAAGTGATTTTTTTTTCTATAAGGTAGCAGTTTCAGGGGATGGTATTCACGGTGCTTAGCTCAGGCTTACTTAGAAAACTTGTTTAAAATGTAGATTAACCAGCCTTACCACCATTCCACCAATTTCTTAGATATTCCCAGTTGATTCTGATACAAACTGTTGTGTGAACGGGTACCACTAGATAATTCTAACATAAAGCACTTTAAAAACCACTGTGCTAGGCAATGACAGTATCTCAGAAAGTAAAGTTGATTTGTGGACAAAGGCATTTTTTCCCCCTCACCTTGCTATTCTTTTCTTTGTTAACAATTCTGGTTTATTTCTGTAGTTTTTAAAAGAAGTTTATATTTTTGCCATTTCAAGTTTGGATCAGTTACAGCCACCTTATTAAGCAACCAAACAATACTATTCCATCATCCTGTGGTGGGACTCAGAGAGCCTGCTCAGTGGGAAGTGCTCCACCTTTGCATGAGAATCCTGCCACCTGGTCTCCTAGTTGTGGTTTAAGAATAGTTTCACCTGAACTTGGTTCATGGGAGGATGATTGTGTGCTGCTAGCTGCAGAGTCACTTATTGATTTTAAAAAATATGTCGTTTGCTTTCCAAACGAGGTTGGCTGCCATTATGTTTGTGAGTCACTTTATTTTAACATGAAGAACTGGAGAGGAAATTGTATTGAAAGATTTATTCCACTAGCTCTTTTATCTCCATCAACTATTCAGTTAATCAGTGCAACCTTATCACCCTTAGAGAGAAATGTTCATTTCACTTGAGACTTGTCCAGTTGTGAGAAGCTAACTTTCTCCATTATGGGGTTATGGATGAATCATTCAATGCCTTAGGAGTAACATGTTTATGGCTTTTAGTTAAGTTTTCTTGATTCTGAGCACCGCTATTCAACCTGTGAATATCTCTTTGAAATGCAAAAGGTATCCATGTTATAAATAGTATACACAATGAAAGAAGTGATCTATTTTAAATTTAGTTCATCTGTTATGCTAGTGTTCAGTGGAAGAAAAATATACCACAGAATTCTAGGACTTGAAGTTATATGAGAAAATTACCAGCTATGTTATGTGTCCCTGAAACAACTTTTAGTGATAATTTTCCACATACACTTTTATTCTCTTTTTCCCCACCACTACTCCTCAATCCCCTTTTTACTCAGACCATATTTAAAAATTTTCTTTCTGCCTTTTCTGACTGCCATTGGTGTCCAGTAAAATCCAACAGCATCACTTATAACCTAAGCTAGTTCATTTTTTTTCTGCATACACAACTATACTAGACCATTTATGAAGATACTGAGGTGTAACAAGAACTACTTATGCTATTCAAACATATAAACCTGGGTTTACATTCTGGCAAGACAAGCAGCAATGTGACCTTAGATGTGATTCTTAACCTATTAAAGCCTCATTTTTTTCATATGTAAAATTAGACTCAGGATTCCTGTAGCATAGTATATATTAAAAGGAACCACCAGTCATGGCCAGCACTCAGTAAAGTTGCCCTTAAAACTAATAATTGACATAATTAATTACTTAACCTCTCTACATGAGAACATTCTCTATAAAATCAAGAGTAGAATGGAAGTTGTAACATGTCTCCTGTGGTTGGTAAAGATTGACCAAGCTAACATAAGCAAGCTTTCATCATGTGTGACATTTATTGTGTGTTCATTGAATGTATTTTATGCAGATTAACAGAAGTGTTACTGGTAATAAGGTCATTCATATGCATGTTCCAAGATAAAATATTTGAAATGGAGACTGTCACCATATTTCATCAAAAATCATGTAAATTACAATATATTTGTATATTAACAATATATTCAGAAAGTAGACCAAAATATATTTTATCATATCCCTAGGCTTTATTTCAGACTGGGAAATATGATCACCTTAGCTCCTGGGAATTAAGTAAAATGATAGAATAATTTTCTTAGGGCTTTCTAGCCAGCCACAGCAATCCCCAAACCCCAGAGCCAGAAAAACTGGTATAAATGCTAGTGAGCTGGAGGTTAGTCTCACAGAAGAGATCAGATACCAATCCACTTTATATATATCTCCAGAACTCCATTCTTGTATCTGACATTTACATGTCTCTAAATGAGTCTTCCTCACTGGCATTTAATAGCGAAGTTTCTGGGAACACAAAAAGATTTCTGATCAATAAGATATTTTGTTAAGTACAAGTAAATGCTCTGCACTTGACAAGAAACATTTTAAGCCACGTTGTTATTTGATAGCCAGATTGCTGATTTAAAGTAAATTAAAGGGATTTGGAGCTGTATTGAATAAATTACAACTTACCTCCCCTTTCTTTATCCCTCTTTAATTTTTTACATCAATGAGTGCCGTGTTGAACAGTTAAAGTACACAGGACAAATATATTAGTAAGGCTCTGTGAGGTTCAAATGAGAGCAGTTAAAGTCTGCATGGGAACACAGGCCAAGGAAGAGGCCCATGAAACTATGTGAACCTGAGAGAGGTTCAGAATAACACAGACCATAAGAACAAAAGAAAAACCTGACAATGTTTTTGGAGGTTTTAAAATTTAATAAAATGTGAACATTATAAAAATAAAGCTATTTTAAATTAGTAGAAACTTTTTCATATATTTTTATTTTGCTTTTAGTATTGGTATTTACATCTGAAATGTTACATTATTATGCAAGAATGAGACCATATATTATGAAGTTCCTATAAGGTCAAATAACCTATCTGAATCACAAGAATTTTACATTTTTGTAAAAACCCAGTTAGCTGTGATTGATTTTAAATACTCCACTGAATAAGGAACAAAATGAAAAGAGGGTAAAACCTAACTTTAATTGTGAAGTAAACATGAAAATAACAATGAAAATAAAGTAAATGAATAAAATGAATGCTTTAAACATAAAATACATTATTACTTTATTCTCTTAAGTTAAAGAAAGCCAAGAGAGTAATGGAGCAAAGATTACATTGGTTTTTATCTATTAGTTTGCAGGAGGAAAAAGGCCTCTGTTTATATTTGACCTTATATTGATTTAGTTCCTTACACAGAAGTTCAAAATCTCTCCTCCCTCCTTTTTTTCCCCAAATAAATTTTTTTTTTCCTGGCAATCTTGTTTTCTCAGCAAAAGTTTCTTCCAAAGGAAAAAAAGAAATCCCTGATGATCACAAAGAATGACAGAGGATGACTTGTCCTTTTTCTATGTAGGAAAATGTAAGCTCTTTGCAAAATAATTGGGAAGTTCAGCCTAAAGGTGAGTTTCTCATCTGTAGGAGAGAAAATACCAAGAGCTGATAGAGAAAACAATTATATTATACCAATGGAGAAGAAGGAACCTAGGAATTCTTGATGGGCCTATATTTTTCTCATAAATGTTTTGACCTTTGGCAAGACTACATCAACCACATATCTAGGATAAGTGCAATAAAATAATCTGGACTCATCCATACCTCCTGTAACATGTCTATACTTGGATGGGACTTCAAAATGTAGTTCTTTTATACTGGGCAACGATATGTTGTGTTTGACTGAGGGAGATGGGAATCAGATTGCCAATCCAACTGAAATGAATATGCTCTTTATTTTCTATCTCCATTACAGAAAATACATTAACCTGGAACTAATCTTTGCAAAACAAAACAAAACAAAACACTAGTGATTAAAATCCATCAGGCTGACAAAATCACTGATAATTATAATCAGAGTACTATCTACAAACTGGCTGTGTGTTCACTTAGCCTGGAATAATTACTGTAGGTGTCCCACCTTTTTCCTGGCTATTTGTTACTTCTTGTGATTTTTTTTTCTGTTACATTCTAGAGATCTAACAATAGAAGGGACCCAAATAGAGCTCACAAGCATTCATTTATTCAAAAAACATTAACTCTCTGATATCTAGCAACCGTTGTGCTAATCATAAAAGGGAAAACAGGAAAAAATAAGGAAAGAATGAAAGGAGTGAAAAAGGAAAGGAGGAATGAAGGAAAGGAGAAAGAGAAAAAAAAATGCAAGACTCCTGCCCTCATGGAGCTTGCAGGCTAGTGGGAGTGATAAATTATAATACATGCAAATTAGCAAATGTGGTAAGTGCTAAAAGCAAGAGGTATATTATGCTATGACAGCATGTAATACTTCTTACTTACTCCTATTATACAATAGGTGAATTTAACTTAGAAAGATTAGGAAAGACATCCCTGATGTGACAACTGAGCAAAGCTGAAGTATCAACAGTGAAAGGTAGGGAAGAATGTTTCTGGAATTTCATAGTCTGCAAACTGAGATGGACCAGGCAGGAAGTGTAATAATCTTTTTTACCCTCCTGTTCTGAAGCTCTTTCTAGAGCCAGAGCTAGTCTTAAACTGCCTGCACTGACATTCTTTCCTCCTAGTTTTTCTTTCAAGGTCTAGAAAGCCAAAGACAATTCCCCTGACAGAGCATATTTCTGACACAAAATGCGCCCATCCCCACATAGTAATTTCAGAGTGTAAAGGAGAAAAACAGATAAAGGAATAATCACTTTATCCTTCTCATCAAAAGATGGTAATTTTTATGTCTAAAATAGGCCTTTCAAGCATTTAGAGTTTAGTGTTCTCTCCCTCTCTCTTTCTGTGTGTGTCTCTTTCTCTTACTAAGATACAACCTTAGTAAAATCAATGGTTATTTCTTATTGTCTAGGCCTAGAACATCACAATGATCTATTTGGTTCACAGGAGCAAATATATAAAAATGATTATATTTAATTATTTTTCCTAATACAGCTAAATATATCAGGAACATCCTGTTTTTCCTGATATGTGTAAATCTTTGTTTTGTTATTTCCAAAGGTATTTGTCTTCTCTTTCTCCCTACGTATGTGAAATAATGCAAGTTAGATGATTTGGGCCAATATATAATATTGTGCCTAGTATAAATTAGTATCCTTTTTTAAAAAAAACTTCACTCTAAAAATTAATTTTGTAAAAACCTTTTCAGATACAGGAACAAAGGGCATATGAAATAACCTGTAATTTTTTCAGAAGATAATCATTTTCTATTTTTTTTGCTCTTGGAAATGTACGTTTGAAAACAAGATCAAGAATGGGACTGTAATAGTCAAGTTTCTTAAATAGTCACAAATATAATAAATGAATGCCTACATATTTAAATTCATTTGGTTTATTTAAGTGATTTTTCCATCAAGCTCTAGCCATTCTTTTGTTGTTGTTGTTGTTGTTGTTTTGAGACAGAGTCTTGCGCTGTTGCCCAGACTGGAGTGCAGTGGCACAATCTTGACTCACTGAAATCTCCACTTCCCGGGTTCAGGTAATTCTCCTGCCTCAGCCTCCTGAGTAGCTGGGATTTCAGGTGCATGCCACCAAGCTCGGCTAACTTTTGTACTTTTTTTTTTTTTTTTTCAGTAGAGACAGGATTTCACTATGTTGGTCAGGCTGGTCTTGAACTCCTGACCTTGTGATCCGCCCCCTTCGGCCTCCCAAAGTGCTAGGATTACAGGCATGAGCCACTGCACCCAGCCAGCCATTCTTAATTTAGTTTTTCTGCCACTAATTTCCCTAGTCGTCCTGTCAAAGACTCAATTTTTTTATTTCCCACGTTCAGTATGTATTAGATACTTGTCTTATATATGTATCACTAATAATGTGTCTTTGACTATGCAAATCTACATAATTAGGTGGGGTATTTGTTTGTTTTTCTTGAGACAGGATCTTGCTCTGTCACCCAGGATGAAGTGTAGTGCTATAATCACGGCAGCCTTCAACTCCTGGGCTTAAGTGATCCTCTGCCTTAGCCTCCTGTGTAAGTGGGACAACAGGAACACACCACCGTCCCTGACTATTTTTAGTTTTGTGGAGACAGAGTCTTCCTATGTTGACAGGGCAGGTTTACAATTCCTGGCCTCAAGCAATTCTCCTCCCTCAGCCTCCCAAAGTGCTGGAATTACAGATGGGAGAGGTGTTTCTTATACTTGTGCTAATGATTTGTTTCCTATTTTCTGTGGCTTTCCTATTTGTATTTTATTTCCTTACATATATATTTTAACCAAGTAAAAGTTCTCCTTCTTTCTTGCCTTTATGCTGGATTTATTTATTTTTAATATATAGAATCCTCTACTACCAAGAAGTAAACCTTTATCTGAAAATTGTTCCTTCTAATCATACATTGATTTATAACAGCAAATCTGGAAACAATATCAATATAAAATATACATGTTGGTTTAAATAATGAAATGTGTACTCATTGTGCTATCATTATTAAAATGATAATTGCAAAGAGTTTATAAAAACAATGTAGATGGACACAGGGAGGAGAACATCATACACTGGAGTCTGTTGGGGGGTGGGGGACTA
This sequence comes from Plecturocebus donacophilus, assembly GCA_004027715.1. Classification (NCBI taxonomy): domain Eukaryota; kingdom Metazoa; phylum Chordata; class Mammalia; order Primates; family Pitheciidae; genus Plecturocebus; species Plecturocebus donacophilus. The sequence goes on from PVKP010009571.1 coordinate 65,834, forward strand.
GGGGACGGATAGCAGGGGTTGGGGAGATTGGGGAGGGATAACATTGGGAGAAATACCTAATGTAGGTGATGGGGTGATGGAGGCAGCAAACCACCGTGGTATATGTATACCTGTGTAACAATTCTGCAAGATCTGCACATGTACCCCAGAACTTAAAGAATAATAATAAAAAAATAGAGTAGATGCTTATGCTATAATTTTTTTTATTTTAAATTTATTTTATTTTAGGTGCATACTATATCTGGCATTTCTCCCCATGTTATCCCTCTCCACCTTCCCCTCCCTCCCCACCCCCTGCTGTCTCTCCCCTACCACCCCCAACTGCCCCCAGTGTGTGATGCTCCCCTCCCTGTGTCCACATGTTCTCCTTGTTCAACACCCACCTATGAGTGAGAACATGCAGTGTTTGCTTTTCTGTTCATGTGTCAGTTTGCTGAGAATGATGGTTTCCAGATTCATCCAAGTCCCTACAAAGGACACGAACTCATTGTTTTTTATGGCTGCATAGTATTCCATGGTGTATATGCTCCACATTTTCTTTGTCCAGTTTATCATTGATGGGCATTTGGGTTGGTTCCAGGTCTTTGTATTGTACACAGGGCTGCAATGAATATACGTGTGCATGTGTCTTTATAGTAGAACGATTTATAGTTCTTTGGGCATATACCCAGTAGTGGGATTGCTGGGTCAAATGGAATTTCTATTTCTAGATCCTTGAGAAATCGCCACACTGTCTTCCACAATGGTTGAACTAATGTATACCCCCACCAACTGTGCAAGAGTGTTCCTATTTCTCCACATCCTCTCCAGCTTCTGTTGTCTCCAGATTTTTTAATGATCACCATTCTAACTGACATGAGATGATATCTCAGTGTGGTTTTGATTTGCATTTCTCTAATGACCAGTGATGATCAGCATTTTTTCATATGTTTGTTGCACTCATATATGTCTTCTTTTGAAAACTGTCTGTTCATATCCTTCACCCACTTTTGAATGGGGTTGTCTGTTTTGTTTTTTTTCTTGTATATCTGTTTTAGTTCTTTGTAGATGCTGGCTATTAGCCCTTTGTCAGACGGGTAAATTGCAAAAATTTTTTCCCGTTCTGTTGGTTGATGATTCACTTGAATGATGGTTTCTTTTACTGTACAGAACCTCTGGAGTTTAATTCGATCCCATTTGTCTATCTTGGCTTTTATTGTCATTGCTTTTGGTGTTTTAGTCATGAAGTCCTTGCCTATGCCTATGTCCTGGATGATTTTGCCTACGTTTTCTTCTAGTATTTTTATGTTGTTAGGTTTTATGTTTAAATCTTTGATCCATTTGGAGTTAATTTTAGTGTAAGGTGACAGATAGGGGTCCAGTTTCTGCTTTCAGCACATTGCTAGCCAGTTTTCCCAACATCATTTATTAAACATGGAGTCCTTTCTCTATTGCTTGTTTTTGCTGGGTTTGTCAAAGATCAGATGGTTGTAGATGTGTGGTGTTTCTTCTGGGGTCTCTGTTCTGTTCCATTGGTCTATGTCTCTGTTTTGGTACCAGTACCATGCTGTTTTGATTACTGCAGCCTTGTAGTATAGTTTGAAGTCCAGCAGTGTGATGCCGCTGGCTTTGTTCTTTTTGCTTAGGATTGTCTTGGCTATGCAGGGTCTTTTGTGATTCCATATGAAGTTTAAAGTGGTTTTTTCCAGTTCTGTGAAGAAGGTCATTGGTAGCTTGATGGGAATAGCATTGAATCTATAGATTACTTTGGGCAGTATGGCTATTTTCATGATATTGATTCTTCCTAACCATGAGCATGGAATGTTTCTCTATCTATTTGTGTCCTCTCTTATTTCCTTGAGCAGTGGTTTGTAGTTCTCCTTGAAGAGGTCCTTTACATCTTTTGTTAGTTGTATTCCTAGGTATTTTATTCTCTTTGTAGCAATTGTGAATGGGAGTTCCCTCT